>VZUA01069547.1:5044-22552 GCA_013401035.1 Horornis vulcanius
TATTAATAACTGTTACACTGACTGCAGGATTGCCTGTGTTGAGTTGAGCTGAGCTGAGCATCACCAGAGTGCAGTGTGCTGTGTGGTGCTGCAAGGCTTCAGAATGGAGACAGGCAGCATCCCTTGAACAAGCTGGAATACCCAAATCACAGACCGATGTTAAACCTGCAGCCATTCTCACTAACCTATTTTTTGAGTTATCATGCTGTCTTTCTACTAGACTCAAGGCTTGCTGTATCACTTAGGAATGTACACACTCATGATGGTATGGTGGGGTGGGTTGCGTGGAGACCCAGACCCAATACTAGTCCTTACAGGGATATTCCAGTGGAGAGGTGGAGAGCCCCCCTGCACCCTTCCATTTGGTGGGTTTATCTGTGGGCTTTTTGTTTCCCATCTGGTAGCTTTACTCTAGATTAGAGGTAATTTTTGTGAACATGATCATGGTACCATGAAATCTAAAGCTCAGTTTGCAGGAAATGTAGTGATGATGATACCAGTTATTAATACAATATTCTGATTTATTCCCTCTATAAAAATTACAGGATTTGGGTCATAGTAAGACAAAAAACATCTTTATCCCCAGATATCAAATGAATATATGCACTTGAAGGAAAAATAAAGGTCTCCTCTAGATTATGGAGACAACACACTTTAGCTGTAACCAGCTACTTTGCCCCTTATAGGAGTGCCATACTCCCAATCTTGTCAACCTTTGCTGTTGACTCCTCAGCCAGTTTTCTTTTTCTGGTACTTTCTTGTTTCCTCTTCCCCCTTTCCTTCCTTCTTTGCTTTCAAGCTCTTTTTCCACTGTTCAGGAATATGCACAGTTAACAGCTCCGTTCCTGTCACTTGTCACTGCTGCTTTTCCAATCAGCTGTCCTAGTTCTGTGTACAGCTCACACTGAAGTGGTGGTCGGGGAGGAAGTAAGCTTGAAGGCAGCAGGGGGGAAGCAACTGAATTTGCAGCCATAGCTTTGGAAGACCAAACTTCTGTGATGAATATTCTCAACACACATTGCTGCTGGTGATCAGAGGCAAGAAGAGCACCTATTGTTTTCTCTTCATGCTCTAGGCTCTCCCAGTGATATTTTTGCTGTGTTTTCTCTGCCTCAAATTAAGCAATTCACAGGAAGTCTCCTTGTATAAGAGACTGTTGAATAAATAACTGTTTACACAAATCATCTGCAAGCTTAAAGATGTTGCATACTGAAAGAAGTCAGCTGCATCTTCTTGTCATATCCTGTTGGTTAAATTATGTTAAGATGCTGAGACAGTGAGTCCATTGAAATCTTCATTGTTTTCTGTTTTAGCATCACTGAAACATATCAGATGGACAGACAACTTGTCCTGAGATTTTATAAAAGTAGCATTATTATTTACAGAACAACACTCAAGACAAAAAGCAAACATGGCCTATGTAAAAATCTGATGGTGCTACTTTTCTATACTAGGGCAAATTAATAAAACAACCTTTGTAACTCTCCACAAACAACTTATCTTCTTGAAATCTCCAAGTGTGATCCACTAGAAATGGGAAAATAAAATTTTACAGGCACAACCAACACTTACCAGCCCTGGATGGCATAATGTTTGGCAAACTGCTTAGGTAATTATCAACAAACAAATAAAGAAATTTGAACAACTTGAAAATTTGGGAAATAATGCCAGTCCTGCCTTAACAGAATTGTCACAACAGAGACTTCTTAAACAGAGAAATTTCATTTTCAAATGCAGTGTTTCTACATTTTTCTTCAGATACAAGTTTTGATCTTTTCCCTCCCCAATTTGGCTGACCTAGATTTCACCTAAGTGCCTAATGTCTTTCTGCAGAAAGGGGGTTACAGCAGCTGCCCAAACTGTGGGAGCTGACTTGTTAGAAACCAAGCCAGACAGGCAGGCAGGAGCTTGCCATCTAGGTCAAAAGCAATCTGGGTTAGCAAGTGTACTTCTCCAACCACACAGGATTATGCTAGTTTTGCTCTTTTGCAAAAGGCACAGGAGGTCTGCCAAAGTGTAGTACTAAAACTGTTTGCCAAAAATGACATTTCAAGTCAAAATTTAAAGTCTTAAATTTTAGGTTCTAGGAAGACAAAAAAGGTCGCACTTAAGGAGAAAAAACAGAAACACAGATGTGTTTTAGCTCAGTTTCAGCCTGTCCTTCCACCATAATGCACAACTCAGCAGCAGAAGAGTCATCACCCTGGGTCAGCTGACACAGTACCTGCTTTTAATCTTCCATAGTTAACACCTAATGATAGACCTAAATACAAGTTTTGAAAGGTTTCTACAGGAGGAAAAAAAGTGGAATACAACGAGACAAAAATGCATATAACCATTCATATTCTATAACTTCTGTTAACATCTGTTTGAAAGTATGGGGGACAGTACTTTCAGAGTATTGCATGATATGATTTTGAAAGTACAAGGAAAATGCTCTATTAAAGGCTAGTGGAAAACAGCAGAGACACATGCTGCCTTATTGTTTTGCTCCACAGGAGTATTAACCAAAGAACACCTGCAGCACTTTCCACCACACGAACCTGGCAGAGAGACCTCTGGCACCCCAGGCAGATGCTGTGCTCTGAGCACCACAAGAAGCATCAACAGCCAGATCCAGGTGGTTCTATAGGCTGACATGGCCATCACACACTGAACAGCTGTTCACAGATGATCTCAGGCACCGCAGCCCCACTTACTGAAGCCTCCAGAAGACCATCCTCTCTGCTTACAAAAGTAACTAAAAGTTTTTATATTTTTATTTGACTTCCTGGATTAGCACCATCTGCTTCCATGTCATGTTTCACCCGAGTGACAGCACCACCAAGGAGGCCACCAAGCCTTTTGCATGTGTGATTGATCCCACCACGCTGAAGGATCTTGGCTGGAAGCTCCAACCAAGCCAGGGCTGCTAGCAGAGAGCACGGCTGTTATCCCTGTGTAAGTCATCCTGGAGCTTGTCCTCTGGGATGGATAGGCAGGGGTCCCATTGATGACTGCCTGGAGAGGAAAACAACTGCCTAGTGCATGCTTCTGCTGTGCAAAGGGGTTGGGGAAGGAACATGGTTTGATCAGTGTCAGTCCAAAGCATATCCCTGGGTGCCCTTGCTGCAGATCATGGGCGTCATGGCAGCACTGATTATAAACCTGTTTGCAAGATGGGAGTCGGCCCTACTGAAGCATAGATACTAAAGCTGTGGATGATCTCAGTTGAGGATTCGCAGAAATAAGGGCAGCCTTAATCTCCCCGAGGAACACAGACGGAGTCACAGAGTTGGAAATAGCAGCATGCATGCAGTAAACAAGTGCAGCATTAGCTGCCCTCCATTCACATGCCAGCACTACCTGGCCAGTGCAAGGGGCAACTCAGGCCCCTGACACCCACCCACACAAGACTCAGGCATTCAGTTTCCTCACCAAGCACCAGCTGTGTCTTTGCTGTGTCATTGCTGCATTTCCATGAAGAACTTCATCACTGCTATCACAGGTAGTGAGAAGCGTAGTAACATCATGTGGTCTACACCAGCAGGTCAGCAGTTTGGGAAAGCTGGAATCATCTACAGCAATCATCCACTATCCCAGGACAAAGAACACGCTGTCCTGCACTGACCAGAAATTCAGCTGAGCTTTTAACGGCCAAACCATTGTCACTGATGCTTCCACTGCTTGCTGAAATAACTATTATAGCCTGTTCTTGCTGTTTTAGCATAGTAACTGTGTATCTTATGAGAAACTGCCTTTTTGCAATTTGTAAATTTGTTTTAAATGCTTTAAATTGATTAAGGCATGCTAAAGGAATAGGTTTATCAGCAGCTCAGGCAGAGTCCACTGCTGGCTGGGCTTTTTCACAGTCTGTGTCAGGCCATCCCAAGCCTGTCAGCTTGCTCTGACACTGCCAGCCATGGAAAATGGGCTTTGACCAGACACAAATCCAGTGCAAGTTGATGGGGTGATTTGTATGATCTGGCTGTAGTGTCCACATCAGAGTGCTACATGCATCACCAGAAGGACACTGCTGTGTAGGCACCAGTGGGAGAAACAAGTCCATCTGTGCACTTCAAAATCATGAATTCAATAGCTCCAAGAAAGAATTAGCACTTAAAGCAGTCTTCAACCTGAACAACAGAATGGTTTGGGTAGGAAGGGACCTTAAGTTGCAAGCTCTAGTTGCAACTCACCTGTCATGGTGAGGGACACCTTCTACTAGACCAGGTTGCTCCAAGCTCTGTCCAACCTGGTCTGGAACACTTTCAGGGATGGGTCATCCACAGCTTCTCTGGGCAGCCTCAGAGTTCCAGTGCCTCACCACCCTCAGAGTAAAGAATTGCTTCCTAATAACTAATCTAAATCTACCCTCTTTCAGTTTGAAGCTGTCTCCCCTTGCCCCATTACCACATGCCCTGGTAAAATACATCTCTCCAGCTTTCATAAGAAAAGGCACTCCTTTTAAAAGTGCTGTAAAAGTGTCTCCCTAGAGCCTTCTCTTCTCTTCTCTTCTCTTCTCTTCTCTTCTCTTCTCTTCTCTTCTCTTCTCTTCTCTTCTCTTCTCTTCTCTTCTCTTCTCTTCTCTTCTCTTCTCTCCTCTCCTCTCCTCTCCTCTCCTCTCCTCTCCTCTCCTCTTCATGGAAAACCCCCAACTCTGTGAGACTTTCCTCTTAGGAGAGGTGTTCTAGTCCCTGATCATCTTTGTGTCCCTCTGAACTCACTGCAGAAGCACCACATCCTTTTTGTGCTGGGGACCCCAGGACTGGACACAGCACTCCAGGTGGGGTCTCACCAGGGAGGAGCAGAGCTGCAAAACTACCTCCTTCAGCTGCTCACATTGCTTTTGATGCAGCCCCAGATATGGCTGGCCTTTTGGGCTGTCAGTGCACACTTCTGAGACATGCCCAGCTTCCTATGCACCAGTACCCCAAACTGTTCTCTACTCCCAAGCCCTTCATCCTTCAGCCTATATTGATACAGGGGGCTGCTCCTCAAGCCTGTCAAGGTCCCTCTGGATGAACACTTTCTTGATTCTTGATAATGTGAGTGTTAACAAAGGGCTGGTTCTGCACTTGTTTCTGTGCCACTGAGGTTTTAGACCCCAGCAGCTTAAGTGAGACAAGAGCTGCTCCTGAAAGCCAGCTCTGCAAGCCTGGCACTCCATGCTGTCCTGGGACACATTGTCCTCTCCCCAGCATCACAGACACTCTCTGGCACCCAGCTGTCAGCAACAGCTCTGCACAGAGCATGGCAGGCACCCAGCGGGGGAACAGAGAGCGCTTTGTCTCCTCACCCGTCATCAGTGGGTTCCTCTGGATGCCAGCCCTGCAGGACTGGCTGCTGCTGCTCTGCCACAGCCTTATCGGGACGAGCTGGGCTGCCCAGCCCGGCACTGCGGGTGAGGCGACAAGTGGCTGGGAGAAGCGATGCCAGCAGATCGCTGGACTGTGAGATCGTACTCTGTTATAGGAGGGGCAGACAGGAACAATAACACAGCAGGGGCAACCTCTGCTCCTTCTAGCTCCGTGCTGATCAGGAGTGGCGGAGAGGTGCTCAGAGGCTGAGTCAGCTCTCCCCTGCCCTATGAGCAGCCTTTCTGCTGAGAAAGCAGACTGCTGACTGCATGTGACAGGAAATGCAAGTGCTCCACAGGGGCTCAAATTGGCCAGTCATTAAATTATCCCTTATTGGCAACTAAGTGATTTCACATACGTCCCTGGCTATACTTTGAAAGGGATCAAGCAGTGATTACTGTTAATTGTAGCAGGACTCAAGTGTGGAGGTGGAAGCTGTGATCTGGCACTGCCACTGCCCCCACATCCAGCACAGGAGACAGAGCCATTTGACATTCATGCTCCTGACTGCTGCTCCGTACTGTCTCTCCATCAAGTTATTTGACATAATCCTGAGACAGTCACAGTGCAAGTTATACTCATTCAGTTCTGGACCCTATTGCTGAAATTCTTCTGATTATTTAGGTTTTTGACACTGGTTCAGATAATTAAAAGGAATAGGAAGAAAAACATGTTTGATGTTAGCTTAACAATACCAGTCTCTTTCCTCCATCCACCCACTATTCCATTTCTTTTTCCTCTCTAACGCATGCAGTTTTGTGATTTGGAATTAATTTACAAATTAAACTGTTACATTTCAATCATGGCCTGAGTTTTTTTTATTGAAGTCCTTCCTTTACCATTGCTTGCCAGGAAAAACCCCTTGCCATGCTATTATGTGAAATGACAGAGCAAAACATGCTCCTTTCTAATCTTTTTACTTTTTTCGTTTGGTCTCCTTGCTTACAAGCCCCTTTGTAGAAAGTAGTCTCTTTCTTGAGGTAAGCTTCCAGCAGCACAACCAACCTTTCTGAGCTGCAGTTCCCTAGCACAACTGATGTTACACACAAAGGTAAGTTCACCTTTTACATGTTCAGTGACTTCCCTAATGCTAAAGGTTTTCCTCTTCTGCACAGAGGATATGGATTCGACACATTGCTTGTCCCCTGGATATCAATGCCTCTCCCAGCAAAAACTGCTGAAACACATACAACATAAACTGGCTTCAGGTGATGAGGAACCAGAGGAAAAATCATCTATAAAGCAACAACAGGTATAGAAATGTCCCTGACTATTCCCTAGGGGGAGAGCAGGGAGGAAAAAAGATACTTCCAGACTTGCATCCTTTGCTTTAGAAGATAGAATTTAAAAGGGATGAGGACTTTTAAATGGCTTTCTTGGGCACAGGATGCTGTGGCAACATCACTGACCATGGCTGGAAGAAGTTTTGATCCTCACAGAAGGCCCAGACTCTGCAGGAAGGAACCAGTGCCACCAGCACCAGTGCTCTGAAGGTGACAGTACTGTCACAGCAACACACCACGGCTCCAGCTGTAGCCCAGTAATATCCCTTGGAAGCCCTTTTACTAGTGCCTGTGGCACCACAACAATTACACAAAAGTATGGCACTTTGAAGGAGAAATGCATAATATTCTCAAGCAGAGATTTTTTATCTCTGGTTAGTTTAAAGATATTCTCTTTTGGATTTCAACAGTCTTTGAGAGAGAAACAGTGGATTGGGGAGAGTTAAGTTAAATCAAAACACAACATAGCAAGTCTCAGCAGTACCTGCTGGAATAGCTCTTGCATTTGTGTGTTTTAACTGTAATTGACCTCCCTCCCAGCAAGTACAATCAAGCTAGTTATGAAATGATACATGAGGCTCAATAACAGATGCAGTTCTATGCTCAGAAGTATTTTACATACTACAGGGATTATTAATGTCTCATGACAGGCAGGTGAGGAATGACTTTTTTCCTCTTCTTTTTTTTTTTTTAATCCAAAGTATAATTGACTTCTAGGTAGGAAAGGGGTGTAATTCTCCCTTTTAAGAAAAGCATTTTGAAGATAGCTCTGATAAAGCTGTTTACCTTCCACTCTGAGAAAGTTTCACTTGGGTAGGAACTAGCCCACTTTAAGCACCACTAACATTAAATTTCACTCTGAACTTAAATATAGATGTACTGTTTGCAAAAGAATAGTACAGTCATGCCACTTGAAGTACAGCTGGTTTTCTGCATGAAGTAATTCTACGGCAGAAAAACGCTAGTCACAAAGATCAGCAATTAGTTCAGTGGAGCTTAAAAGGGTAGCACAGACAGCATTGTGGGAGATTCATAAGAAGGCTAGGGTAATTTTCAGAGTTTCTCATGGAGGTAGCTTCACTAGGGGCCTTGTTAGAGTAGATCTTATACAGAGCACAGCTCTCTGAAAACTGCTGAAATAATATGGTAATTTCAATGAGAGAGATGGGGAAAGCTTTTAATATTCAGGAGGGTCAACATGACATTACTTACCTGTTTATTTATTTAGAGGCAACTTTATTTGTGATGTCAGGAGCACTCAAGAGACTCATTCTGGGATCTGGCAATATGTTTACTTGATAACTGTGAGATATTTTTAAGCAGAGCAGAAGAGACTGTGCAGAGACCTTGCCTCATAAAAGCACCACATTTGCAGAAGGTTAGAGAATCATTTTTGCCCTTGGAAAGATACATGCATATTTCAGCTATTAGTTCCTATATTATAGATCGTCTTTTCCTATAAAAGGGCTTTGAAATAATAAAAAGCAGAAATATTATGTTTCAGTCAAGCTTAGTTTACAGCACAGTGCCTGAGACCCCAGGAGACCCCAGGCTTCCTTCCTCCCTCTGCTACAAGTTTCTTGTGTTGTCTTGTCAGTGGACTATTTCTGCTTTCTCTATTTCTTTGCCTTGTAGCAACATGAAAGTGCATCTCTTAGGAATGTTTTGTGACTTAAATTATTTGCCCTAGGCCCCAGGATGAAAGGTTCCATAAAAGTCTGGTGACAAATACAATCAAGATTGCAATTTAATTGAAGTCTTTAGGGAGGGAAATATTTAGGGAGGAAGAAATATAAACCAGAAGCTGTCAGATATTCTTTGCAGTCTTTTTGAAATTTCTCTGTCAATAAATTAGCAAGATTTTGTGCTCCTGGAAGTTTTCTTCAGCTTTCAGTCTCTTCTTACATCCCCTGTTGGAAAGAAATCTATAATAGCCGTACTTAACAGCTGTGTGAATTCTTTTTTTCAGACCCCTGGCTTTATTAAAAAGATATTGACACAAACCAAAAAAGACCCAAACCTACTGATGTTTACTCTGGAATAGATACCACCACTTGTTATTCAGCAAATGGAAAGACGCTTTTAAACCACCTCCTTTAAAATGTAATCCAGTCACAGAGAAGAGTGTGCATTGTAGGGACAGAAGGGAGAAATAACATACAGAATGGTTTGGGTTGGAAGGCACCTTAGAGATCATCTAGTTGCAGTACTCCTTCCGTGGGCAAGGACACCTTCCACTAGACCCGGTTGCTCAGATCTTCCTCCAAACTGGCCTTGGACACATCCAGCAATGGGGCATCTACAGCATCTCTGGGCAACCTGCTCCAGTGCTCCACCACACTTGCAGTAAAGAATTCTAGTATCTAATCTAAATCTTTCCTCTTTCCATTTAGAACTATCATCTCTTGTCCTATCACTATATGCCCTGAAAAAAAGGCCTTCTCCATGTCTCTTGTAGGTCCACTTTAAGTATTGATGGAATAATGTCTCCCTGGAGCCTTCTCCTCTTCAGGCTGAACAGCCCCCAACTCTATCAGCCTGTCTTCACAGGAGAAGTGTTCTGTCCTTCTTGGTCCTCCTCCCAACTTGCTCCAACAGATCCATGTATTTCTTGTGATAGAGACCTCAGAACTGGATGCAGGCAGAACTCCAGGTGGGCCCATCTCACCAGAGCAGAGGGGCACTCACTCAACCTGCTGGTCACACTGCTTTTGATTTAAGAAGATATGACACCCAAGTTGCAAAAATTAAAATAAATGCGTTGAACAGTTCTGTGCTGAGTATTACATATATGGTCCTAAATATGTTGTTCTGTATGAGTTCCTCTAGAATTATAGACTGTGATGAGGTGCAGCACTGGTCTCAGTTCATGGAAAAGCTGTGTCCACATATCCTGTGATGTACCTTTTACACATTGCACAGCCTAGCACTAATGTGGGGGCAAGGAGTGGCTTTTGGCTCATGGCAAATCCATGGCCACAGTGACTCATCTGACATTTATTGGCTTCACCATTGACTTGATGAAAAATGAGAAAAAAAAGGGTTGAGTTCAGCAGTTTTACCCCCAGACCAACAAAAAGGCCACGCAGCCTGGATGGCTAAAAACAGCTGCTATGTTCTGGCTGCCTGTTGCTCTAGTGCCCCTCTCCTTTGGAGATAATTATGTCTGAGATTAGGGAGGAATGACCAAAGTTGCCCACAGTGATCTCCCTTCAAAGACAGCCCCATCAAATGCTGGGTTACATAAAAAGAATGGCTGGCTATTTCCTCAAGAAGGAATGTTTTTCAAGAGTAGCAAAGGCACATAGTGCATGAACAGCCATGTTTCACTTTGAGAGGTCTTTCTAGTTAGCTTAGATGATATAGATAAGAACCAAGAGCCTGGGAATAGACTAGGGAGCAAACAAATAATTGATTACAAATAATTTTCTGGTTACTAACGATAGTTTAATTAATTTTGATGAGGCTCTTGTTTTTTGTTTGAGATGTCCTAAATATTTACAGCAGGCCTCCAACTCTGAAGTGCTCTGAAGTGCATATACTGCTGGTCCAAGGATATGTGCAATGTCAAGAGCCTCCTTTACTGAGAACCGGGCTCGATCCACATCAGAAGCTGTTGATTTCAAGTTTAGAAACACAGACAGTAGTAAAGTTTCTTTCCTCTTGGAAGAAATCAACCTGTGTCAATGTGTTGACCACATTGTTACTTGCTACAATACATCCTTCCATATTCACACACATCACCTGCTATTTTTCAGTTTTCACACTTTTATCTTTTTTTCAGCAACTAGCCTTCTAGTTAGCCAGTTCTAGCCAGTTCCAGGACTCTGCATGATTCAGGTTTCACATGTGGAGATGGTCCCAATCCTCTAAACCACCTCTGGTCTGCAGGCTCCTATGACCTACTAATCCACTTCATAAAATCAATCAAGGTCTTCATCTGCAAAGCTCTTAGGGGCTTAAGACATGATATACCACTTGGGCCCCAGCTCATCTCTTCATAGCAGTCCTTGCCAGCCACAGTTCATAATAAACATCCACACCTAAGTTTCTGTTCTCAAAGGCTGGAGAAGAAGCTTCTGAGAACAGAACCCAAATTTTGCATTTCCTTCCAAGGAGATGTGATTATGTCCCAGTATTACAGCCATCATATCAAAGTGCATCAAATGCCAAATGATATGCAGAAAAACACACATACACGTTACTAAGGGGTACAAATTAACCCCCCCTATATTTCCTCAGAGATGATTCCCAGTCTCCCTATTTCCTTCATGATTCCCAGCAGTACGTGAGTTGGCAGAGATGAACACTTTGAAATGGGGGCAGGGAGGAACCTTTTTATTGTTACCAGTAGAGGATTATTTTCTCCCACACTTTTATAGTCAGATTTTTAAAGGCCAGCATAATCCCTGCATGTATCAATTTGAAATTTCATACACATGGTTCAGATACGTCAATTTCCAAACCTTTACCCATTAACTTGCTTGCTCTGAAAGAGTACAGCTGAAGGTGACCCTACATAGGTCACCATAATTTTCTTTTCATACTGTCAGGTAGCTCTTACACTGAATTTCATCAGTATCTACTAACTCAATACACATAGTCTAAGTAGGTCATTCTGAATTTAGTTACTGCCCTCCTTCTGTACAAACCCAACCTTGTTAAGTGTCTATGGCTACACTGAGCTGTACTCACCAGGGGAGAACTGCTGTAGGGTTTAAACCTTCCATCCAAGATCACTGTCAGCCTAAGGAGGGTGAGATCAATCTCACTGACCTCTCAGCAACCTACAGCCACTGTCACAAGGGCCTTAAGGCAGCCACAAACAACATGTAAAAGAAACATGATCTGCATCGCAGAAAATGAGGAGGAGAGAATGCATCCTTTCCAAGCCTGTGGCTGAGGACAGACGGTACACCAGGTCAGATCTAGCACTGTATTGGTTTACCATTTAGCTGTCAGCATCATTTTGTAACAAAGATTTTGATTTCCCAGCAAATCTACAGCTGGCAGATTGGTACTTGAAATTTAGTTGCTCTTTCTGTGCAGAGTTATTACATATCTCTCTATCCAGGATTTTGCAGGCCCTTATAAATTTGACAGATTAGTTGGTTTGACTTCCTGCTCTGCTGGTGACATGCAATGAATTCATCCCAGCCTAAATGGTGATTACACCACCGTTTGTACAGACTCCAGGTGGGACTGAAAATTACATGCCAGGAAGCCTTGAAATACCTGTGTAGATGACAATCAAGAAAATGACAGCCCTGGTGGGGCTGATTGATTTGGAGAGGAAAACCAGACTAGATCTTTGTGGAACAGAAGAGCTGGCAGATACCAGCTTTCTGAGATATCTTTTAAAGCCTGTGACTTCCAAATTTTTTTGGTTGCTCACCCCCTCAGTAAAAAAAATCTTTGAGCTAAATAGTACATACATTGTAAAACCCATATTAAAAAAAGAAGTTCAAAAAGGATGAAGTAAAACTCTTTTAAAACTATAGTTTTATCTTGTTTATTAATGGTACAAAAGATATGTATTCTTCCTGCACCTAGTGGGTTGTCTTGCACACCACCTAGGGTTCACATCCCTTCACTTAGAAGACCAGTGTTCCACCCTGTCAGACCAAGATGAGTTGGGGGGCTCCACACAGCAAGCTGTTGAAAGGTGATTAGAAGGGAAAGGGACAAAAATAGCACTGTGCAATGAACATCGTGCTAATGTACTACATGTCTCTGGCTATTCTAGGGTTGAGAGAAGCACAGTTTCTGAAACAAGATCTTCATTAACTGCTCTTCTCAGGCTCATTATCCACAGATGCTTTCGGCACTTTTCAGTGCCAACCCAGACAGCTGTGAACAGTGTTCCAAGAGGTACAGCAGGAAGAAAATGTGCAAGCCCAGGGAGGGATTTTGCTGGTCCTGGTTTTACAGAAAGGAACACACGGTGAAAAAGCTCATTCTTAGGCACTTAAGCAAGCAGTATGTAGAGTGACACAGGTCAGTCCCTGCCAGATCCCTGCTGACAGGCAGAAGGACACACAGGTGGCAGATTTGAGATCCTGGGTGCAAAAGGCAGAATAGCAGAATGGCAGCACACACTCAGCAATACAAGACAAGACAAAGAAAAACAGGAACAGCTCACTAGTATGAGATCAGTCTGGTCCCATATTTCAGTCAGACATCAACCAGCAATAACTGCTGGACCATAAAGGACCAATATATAGCAGGCCTTCCCCTACCATGCATTCTAGAAATCAATAGATTTCCCCCCTAGTTGAGGGGTTAAGGTTCACACAGGCTATGCAGTGTTTCCTTGAAATGCCAGTTTAACAATCTAATCCCTTTCTAAACCTACTGGTACTTTTAGTCACTTCTATACTGTGGCAACGTTGCAGCAAAAAGTGCAAACTGCAGGCAAAATAACACAGCTTGGCAGCAGCCAGCACTACTACTGCTTACTGTGGGACCTTGCTGGCCCTTCCTAGCAATGGTGCAGCTCCAGCCACATCCCCTCTCCTAGCCAGTGCAGGGGCTCCAGTTGTTTGATCTGACTTTGAGCAAGTGCATTCTGCTCTTCCACACAGCAGAAGTATACACCTGTATACACCTTTCTGGAGAGCTTCCAACACTCGGCGCTTCTGAAATGGGTACTTTTTTCACACTGAACAAGCATACCTAAACAAACATCTCCCAAATGTAGCCCTCAGTGCCAGTTTGTTTATTTTGAGGCCCCTAAACACATAAATTGCTTAATTTAGTTGAGGTAATTATTTTGGGTTACAATCAGCTGGTGTTAAATAGTAAAACAAAGAATAATCCAACTCAGTTTCTTTGGGGGTTCTTGGTTAGATTGTTTAGATTGTTGGTTTGTTTTCTTTTCAGCAAGATGATAAATTAATCTCTAAAATGTGGCAAAGCAGTTGCATACTTGTGTGCTGAGCTGTTGTTATTTCACACTTCAGTGGCTGTATTCAGAAGCTTCATTGGTAGAAGTATAACAAGAAGTCTTAGCAATATTTCCTCTGTTTTCATATATCAGTTAGCTTCTGTGTCTGGCCTAAAATCAAGAGCCTGCTACCAAAGCCACCTTCCTCTGGGTTAAACTCACTTGTTTCCACCCTTAGAGAGCGGGAAATTTCAACCTGAAAAACAAAACCTTTAGTTTCTATATGATCATACTTTGCTGAAAGATCCTTTCTTGCTTAAAGTTCAAGAAATGTGTTAGGATTTTACAATGCAATATTTTATCCACTTAAACAAGAAATGAAGTAATTCTCTAGTGTACTTTAGGAAAAGTAATTGAGCTCCTCAGAAATGCAATTGCAAGTGGAAGGTCCCTTACATTGCAAAGTAATAGCAGTAGAGAGAAAACAGGACTGACCCTAAATATGCAGTAGTTCCTTTCTGTTTTACTTTCAGATTTTATTTTTTTTTTTCTGTAACGCCCTTGAACACACAGTATGCAAGACCAGTAACTAGATTTTCTTTTTGTCAAGACACCATGCTCAAGGCAACTGGAACACAATAGTCAGAATGATATTAGTATTTCTTTTCATGGGACCTCATCTACTTCTTTGGGGGGCTGTCATGAATTCCCACATCCTAACTGTCCCACAGCTGAGCACAGATGCTCCTGTTCTGCCATGCCAGGTGCTGCCATCCCAAGTCTTGCCTACCCTGGCACAGGCACAGATGCTTCTTCATTTGAGACTCCAGAGCTGATTTGAGACACCCAACAAACCAGGAACAGCCTTCTCTGGGATCTCAGAGGCTGCAGCTGGGTCCCTCAAAGCTAAACCCCAGGTGCAGTGAAGCCTCACTCACATCCCTCCAGGTCCCACAGGCCATGTGAGGTCCAGCTGCTGCCCCTTGCAGAGCAGAGCACACGAGGGGAAGTGAGGAATGGGGCAATGCCATCAACCTTCCTTGCACAAGGAGGAGGCGCCGACCTAGGGAGAACAGTGGAGATCTGCAGCAGTTGAGTATTTCGTTGTATTCTGCCTGGGTGTGACAATCCACACAGTTCAGCACCTGCTACAAACAGGTAACGGCACCTCTACATAAACTATTAAAGCCAAACAGCTATGGGTGTGCTCCTAAGCCCTTGTAATATTTCTGTCACTAATCTTTGCTCCTTTGCTACACTTAGCAGAACATCAAATGTGTGTTGATGGCAGGATTTTTCCTTTATAGGAAAGCTTATACATGCTGAAGGTAATAAAATGTTTTCTCATTTCGTTCTCAGCATTATTCTTTGTAAGACTGGCTAACAAACACTTCTATTAAAGAAATGCAAACAGATTTCTAAGGAACTGTGAAGAGCAGATCATGTCAAATTTAAAAGACACTATTTTGATTCCTTCAGCAAATTAACCTTGATTCACCTTTATTTTAAAAGTCAGCTATTTTATTTCTGTTTATGAAGAATGATGGTATCAGGGATTATTGATCCTTAGCACTATTAATCAAAGTTTGCATGTGAGCAAAATGAACACTAGAATTTTTCTAACTGCTAATATCTTTGAGTTTTTCATGGCTTAAATTCAGTTTATCATTCTCAAGGATCTCTTTTATTCTTCTGCTCAGCCTGGAATGTCTGAGACTCTCCTTCCACAGCTGTTGAACATACTTGAATTCCCATTGCTGCCTCCTGAGTGCTTCACTTCTCCAACCTGGGGATGCAGAAACTGAGACATGAAAAATAACTAGATGCATTTGAAATTATTAGACTTGAGTAACTTCTTAGAAGCAGATGTACCATGGTGCTAGCAAGATAGCCACTTTGCCTCTCAGGTATTTCAGTAACAATAATTATAAACATATATGATATTTTCAGAAGGTGGGTGGTTCCCTCCCATTGCCTCAGCACTCCATGTCATATAAACCAGCAGTTCTCAGATTGTAGCCCTCTGGGAAGCGTCCAGGAGGGCAGCTGGGGACACCTTTGCTTCTAGAGGGACTGTGAATTGCACAGGTGCTGCCAGTATCCATATCCACGTTGCTTAGCCAAATCCTCCCAGCTGAGCTGCTGCTGCTGCTACTGCTGGTACTGCTACTACTGCTACAGAGCATCCCTCTTCATTCCTCTTCATTATCTGGCTGTGGAGGAGCCCTGACACCTCACCAGCCAATCAGCAGGTACTAGAGGGGACACACATGTGGTGATCCTGCTGCCATTTGGCTTTTCCCACTGCAGGTCAGTTGCCAGAGGAGACCAGCAGTTCCTTTCATCAACATCTCCCCAAAATAAACAGCCTTCCTCAAAAGAGCCGCAGCTGAGCAGTCTGGTCCACCAGACCTGTTTGCTGAGCAGGTGGCAGGCAGGAGGCATCCAGATCTTCCATCAAGTCACTTCAGTCACTGCCACTGCTTGGCCAGCAGCCTATAGTGCTAGAAAGCCTGGGAGATAAATTCCCTTTACATGTCATGTTATAAGCAGTGTGTGCCTGTCCCAGAGCAAAAGGGGGGGTCTGCTTCTTCCCTACCCATGGTGAGTCCTTGTTCCCAAAGCCTTTTAAAGGAGATTTAAAAAGAGGAGAGGGACAGGGAAAAGAGAATGGGACAAAGATAAAAGCTCTCTGTGTTCTGTGTTTGTTACAGTTAGTTGCATTTCTCTCCTGAGGATGAGTATTGATTCAGTCATGACCAGACAAATGATCTGCAGCACAGCTCACGGAGATTAGAGTCAAGTGGGCTGTTGGCAATATTAAGATATTTGATATTAACAAAAGTATAGAGCCATAAACCAGGGAGTTCATATAATCATGGTGACATAATCAAGCAGCTGCACTATCAGAAGTTTACAACAATCTTTGATCCCTTATATCATCCAAAAAATGTTAGTCCTTCTCATCAAGCTGTGAATGTGATGCTGGAAGATGAGGCAAGCAGTAAGAAATACATTTTAGGAACCGGTCTTCAAACAATATTGAAATGCAGCGAAGGCAAGATAAACAGCTGTCTATCAAATCCATCCTCTTAAAAAACTGCAGTGTCATTTCCAGTTAATATCTGATTTTAACTTTCTTTTAAAATGAAACATTTGTTTGAAAATGGAACTGGCATTGCTTCCCCACAAGCCTTTGGACAGGATTAGCATCACAGTCGTTCCACATCAGTTACACACTTCACAGGGGGCTCATGTCCTGCCATTGTCCGCAAGAAGCAGATAGCATCAAAGAAATCTTTCTCATTTAAATGTCTCCATGCTTGAGAAAATTACATTTTTAGTAAATGCAGTCATGCTAAAATGCTATGGCAACACTGAGGTGGTGACATAGAGGAAGTGAAATAGTAAATTCAGCATGAGGAATACATACAGGCCACTCCTTCTGTTACAAAAGAAAACCATGAGGCCATGACTGGGCATACCATCAGTCCCAACAAACAGATTTCCCACTCATGCCAGTTCATTTTATTGTGTAAGTGCTATTTAGTGGCTGTGTAATGCTCTGTCACCTGGTTTCCTAGGATAATTTTCAATGTTATAGTTTACTCCCTCCCTCCATTTCTCATATAGCCTCGAACTAGATCAGACCCTGAGGTAGCTCATTCCCATCAGAAAAGGAGAGCTAGAAATCTGTATTATGCAGACCTCACACTTCTCACTACTTTGCTTTCCAGAAGCATTGACAGGTTTTCTATCAACAAAAGTAAGGGCATGCCGCAGTCTGCATGCCAGAGCACCCTACAGCTGCTGGTTTCCCAAGAAGGTGGCTCCTCTAGGGACAGCAAAGGGTTCCTGTGTCTCCTCCGGTGGTCTGGCCCCAAGCTGTGCTATAGATTAGCTAGCTACAAGTTTCACTGATCTTAAAGGTATTTCTAAGATACAGGCAAGCTGTAACTACATCCTCTATGACATGTCCCAATCTACAGACAGACCTCTC
>VZUA01069548.1:11162-30109 GCA_013401035.1 Horornis vulcanius
CTCCTCTGCTTAAAGCCCTGCCATAATCCTTCACTGAGATCATTGTCATGGCTGAACATCAAAGACATAATGGTTACATAGTAGACAAAGCCTTCTTTAATGTTAGACTTGGCAAAAGTGGGTTTAGTGCTTAAGTAAAGAGTTTCAGCCAAATACTCTGTCAATGGATTCTTGACATCGAGCTTTGCATAAAAATGTTTGTGATTTGTTTGCAGTTTCTTTAAATTTCTTTGATTATTATTCACAAAGGGCAATTTAAAAAGCATTTGAGGTGTCTAATGGGGTACTAAATATGAAGAAACAATACTTTAATGGTCACTATATTTGTACTATGGGTTAGCCTAACAAATCTTCATCTCCAGTTTTAATATTTTATCTCCATATTTTACCTTTTTGGCACCTTTTCTCTGCCTAGTGCTGCACCAGGGCTGAGTGCCACTGCATGGTGAGATTCAATCCAGCAACAGGAAAAAAAACTTAGACCCCACTAGAGAAATTAGCAGCACTCTGCTCAGATACAGGCACAGTCCTATTCTACCATGCCTTGCTGTTTTTACAACTTTGTGTCTAATCTGGCAGCAGCAGCAATTATTATAATGATACATCATTCTTATTACATACAGAGTCCAAAGAGAGGTTGTGACTGAGGAAAGAAACTCGACAGGAAGGACGGGAAAAAATGTTCACTGCATCACTACAAATTTCTGTTTAGTGTCACTAAAAATTAATTTCAATCAAGCTGAAATTCTATTGGTAACAGCAAGACTCACACTGAAATTGATTTTGTTTTTTTTTTCATTTGGTCACCTTCCTTCCTCTGATACTGAAAGAAATCCTGCTAACCAATACTTGTCACAGCTTCAGGAGAGGTGGCCACACTAACATAAACTCACTAGACTAAATATCTCAACTGGTAAAACCCCATGTCAGCTCCATACTTCCATATTTTACATAAAGCACCAGTCTTATCTGCCAGACTAAAAAGATTCATGCTAATAAACATGCACTGATACAGTGTGTTGTAAGAGATCCAAACACATACACATCTAATGCAACAAAAGGCTCCCATGAAATCCACAAAAGTTAATGTTTTAAAAGTAGCTATCAACAGGAGGAAATACTTAGATAATAAGGGAGATTTACAGCTAGATTAGGACTTTAAGCATTCCAAAGAGATAATTTGCTTTCTAGGTATTAAAATCCTATTACATAGGAAATTAACAGAAAAGTACCAAGAATTCAAAATCTAAAAAAAAAAAAAAAAAGCCCTGCAAAGCATACAAATTAGCACTAAATTAAGAAGAACTGCTGGGGACTTAGACTAAAGAATGTGGTGAAGTTTCTTGTGGCTCAGCGTGCTGAAACAATCAAGGGAAAGAGTGGCCCAAGGGACAGGAAAGGACAGAATTTCTCCCTGGAGGAGGGAAAGGAAAGCGAGGTCTCACCATCACACAGCCGTGCCCACGCCCTGGCTGAGCCAGAGAAAGGCAGATTTGCAGGGCTAGTCCTGGGCTAGCTCCTTCCTGGAGCAAATTGTCATCTCACAACCACAGAAAAGGCAACCTTTATTACCCCCGAATTTTCTCAGTGGCTCTCAGAGTAAGGCCTCTGCAATACATCCCTTCCCCTGAATTTAAAGATCCCAGAGCAGCCTTAGGATCCGTCTGTCCCGGGGGGAATTAATGAGAAGTACACGGGGAGCAGGATTTAACGACAGATGGCAGCGTCAAACTCAAAGCTCTAATTCCTTTTTTGATCTGATACAGTGACTAAAGCAAGCAGCGTCGAGCAAGAGAACAGAGAACTCAAACTGCAACAGGCAAACCACGGAAAGAGAGAACTCAAACGAGGTGCAGTAGTGTTTCCTGATTTGAATCAGTACAAACCAAAAGCACCTAAATACCTGGCTCTTTAAAATCTAGGCAGAGATTATTACATTTATAATAATCCTACCAAGTAACCAAAACCTGTCTTGCACATGGCAACTGAACTTGGAAAACAGATGCCAGGGAAAGCATCATTATACATGTACTAATCTCCCAATACCAGATGAAGAAAAGAGGAAATAAGACATGTTGCTTCATTAGGAAATTTTTCTTTGAAAGTTGTGCTTAAAAGACATGGGACACAAAGCAAAAAAAAAAAAAAAAAAGAAAAAAACCCAGTAGTTTAAGAAATATGTTTCAATTAGAGATATGACTGTTCCAAGGTATGTAGCTCCAGCTTCAATTTCAGGAATAAATTAAATACATATATATAGGTAGATAGATATAATACATCATTTGTGAGATCAGGGTTACCATGAGAAGAATAAAGAGGTAAGATTAGGCAATTTCTTGGGGAAGTTTTCCTTCTTAGGGTCTAAGATAGAGTGGGGAGAAGAACTAGTTTAAAAAAACCCTGAACTTTTAGGATAACCAAATTATTAATAAAATTAAAAACCTATTATCTGGCAGGTACTCAGGGTTTTTGGTGACATCAGTAACGGCCGTGAGAGGAACTGCAGGTTCCAGGTTCCATTTCCCTATGGTAGTGCTGAGCAGGGCCCTTCACCCACCCCTCACCCAGCAGCAGCTGCTGCAAACCCCTGTGGAGAGCAGTTCCCAGTTTTCACAGAACTATCCGTGCCTTCTGAAAGCCTCCATACTGCTCCTTTGCCTTGGGACACCTGGGGATTCTGGAAAACACCAGGTTAGAATCCACCTGAGCCAGCCTCTTCTCGGGAGCTGAGGCTCCCAGTCACCTCTTGAAGCATTTTTCTTTCTTTAAAATCAGATGACAGGGAAAATCTTTCATGTAAGATCTCTTCTGAGAAGTTTGATAACCCAGGGAGGGTTGTTCCAGTCAGGGCCTCAGCTTCAGTATTTTCCTGATTCAGATGTTCAGATTAATGTTTTCAGAGTTTGACTTTAGAAGCCAACACAACAGCTTTCCATCAGCATGTGGGGTACTTACCTTGTGTTATAGTGGGATTTTATAGTAGTTTGAACAGTTTAGAGCAATGCTTGGCAAAGGCACTAATTATAATTAGATGGCTTTTTCAGGCAATCATTGCACACAACTGTGTGCACAGAATGTTCAGCCCAACAGAGTCCTCATTTCAGACAGGCCCTCCTCTGAAAGAGCCACAGTCACATTTTCTGGGCTACAACTACAGCAACAAAGAGCAAGCAATTACCTGGGCCGTGTATGGCAAAAAAAACCAACCAGCATAAAGTCATGTAAAGCCAAGGTGAGAAAATACAGATCTAATTTTAGCAAGATACGGAAGCCTTGTGTGGAGGTGTGGGTTTTTAAGCAACCAATGATTAAGTTGAAATGCTTGTCCTACACGGTTTTGGGCAAAAGGAAGAGGATAAAAATACAAGAGCATTAAGGCTTCAATAGGTTCAAAGTTCTTTGATATTCCTTACATCAGACTTTTTGTATTAACCTATGAACACAACATTTCTTGCTTTGATTGCCTGAAATATAATAGAAAGAATAATTGTCACTTGAAGATTTCCAGTAATTCTCATTCCAGTGTAATTAGATGTAATGATTAGAATCTCTTCTAATGCATTGCAGTTCTTCCTTAGCACCAAGGAACAGTGATACAAGTTATTTGCATAATTATCTCCAGTTAAATGAGGAACACAGATTAACACAAGAGTTGCCTTTGCTTCCACCAGAGCTCCCCAAATCTCCTGCTTAACACCACACTGTTGTGCCATGACTTTGTGAACTGTTTGTGTCACTTCATTAGCCACAGTACTTATTCTATTTAACATAAATTTTTTCAACCAACTCATCCATAGGCTGGCTGCCCCCAGGTTCTTTGAGGGAAACTTCTGCTTTTCACCTCAAAGACAAAGTCCTGCCTCAGTATTAATGACTTGTAGGCTGCCTGCCTCCGCATCAAGTTTCCAGCATAAGCAGGACAGACTCAGCTTCTGATCATTCCCCAAATCAAGAGTGGATCTCTGCACTAAATGCATCATAAATTTTTAATGTACGTTAGCATTTGGAGTTAATAAAAGTACTCCTAGGAAACCCACTAAAAATTCTGTAATACAGTCATTATTTGTCAATATACATGAACATTTAGATTCCAATTTCTTGGACCATACTCTGAAATTCTCTAACAGCCACTTCTATGTTGGTTTAGCCTTTACAAATTAAAGGAGCTGATGATTCTACTAGCTTCTCCACCACCTTCTCCATTCTTTCTACGTTGTGTAAGAGCAGCTGATGAAAAATAGCAGGTTAGATAGCTAGAGCAATGCTCTGTCTAGCAGAGCATCACCAGACAGTTATGGTTCAGGAAGGTTGCGATGAGCGCATCTTATTACATCAACTCAAAATAAACCTCTGCTGTCTTACATCACTCACTCAGCTCATTACTCATAATGTAACTCTATTCCAGCTTGCTCTGCTTTTGAGAAAAGTTTCTTTGCAGCTTACCTGAGTCAGAAAATTTCATAAATCCTGACTGACCTTGCTCTTCAGTCATTATTTGCTCTTGTTTTAATTACAACAACTTATTCACTGCATTTCTGTATTTTATACAGATCTGCTATCTATTTCCAATTTCTCAGCTATTAGAAAGCATTCAGCAATTTTTGTGCAATGCCTGTTTAACTGTCTGTGCTCTTCAAAGCAGCCGGCTACCAATATTCACACAGTAAATCAGAAAGCAGATTTATTTTCAGAAAGACAACATAAACAAGCTAGTCAGCATGATACTGAGTTTTAATATAAAAGTTCTAAAGATTTAACAGACACCTAATTGGAATCATTAATCAATGTGCTTTTGGCACAGGTGGATAGCAGCCTGGAAGATTGAAGCCTGGTCCTTTATGGAGCTCCATCTGTACCCTAGGCTCAGAGGACGGACTGGGAAGCGTTTGTGGATGTCCAAGCCTTTGCCACACCTTTGCCACACGCACCCTCGGGCTGGCAGGGGTGAGTGGCTCTGCCGCAGGGCTGGGCTGGGAGCCACGGGCACAGCCTGTGGGGACAGCCCCGCCTGGAGCAGCCTCGCTCCTCCAGCTCCGGCTCGTCCGGGCTGAGCTCGGCCCGGCTGTGGCCCCGCAGGGTCTGGGGCAGCCTGGGCGCAGCGGGAGCTCCCTCCTGCCTGCAAGGGACATCACACGCATCTACTGCACGAAAAACGAGCATCAGGATGCAGCTCACGATTCCTCGCAGCCATTCACTCCCCCCTGGGTGTACCCTGCAGATTTGAAAAGGCTGAAAGTTCATGAAGGAATAGAAATGTTTAAGGCTAAGGAGAAAGCCCAGAACAAGGATCCTGCCATCCCTTCCTTGTTTACACTTTGTCAGCTCCATTCAAACACGAGCTGGGGGACTCGGCACAACTGCTGTGTGAAGTGCAATAGGCTGAGCTCTCCGATGAGACAAACGATCTAATTACTGCCAGGAGGAGGTGCAGCAGAACTGGCAGAGACCGTGACACATCTTGTTTTGGAGGAGCAGTTTGGGTTTTCTCACCAGGCTCACAAAGGGTCAGAGTGTTTTCTGAGAACCTGGTGTGCCAGCATTCCTAGGACAAAGGCAAGTATTGCCTGTGAGCACTCCCAACAGCATCTGTAGAACCTTTTATTGCAGTGAAGCAAAACCAAACCCCACAGAGATCCATTTTCCTAGCACGGAGTTACTAATTTTAACAGGAAACAAAGACACCCTTTCCAGTCATCACTGGGAATTCTTGTCACATCAGAACTATGAATCTGTGAGACTTGAACAAGACACTTCAGGAGAGCAACTTACATCAAGAAGTGGGTGGTTTTAATTTATGACTCTGAACTTCCAGGAAAAAAAAGTCAGTCTTGGTGGGCATGTAATTTTTACTGTATTTAAAGACACAGATTTATGTTCTAACTGGTGCTAGCTCTATTCTAGGAGAAGTTCCCAACATAGCTAGCACTTAAGGTCTGCAACCTAATCTCATGACTAGGCCAATCAACATTTCTTATTTCTTTTTTTTTGTTGTTGTTGTTTGTTTGTTTGGGTTTGTTGTTTGGTTTTGGTTTTTTGTTTTTTTATCATTAAATGTGATACTCTCTCCCATTCTCCCAAAGAAGCTTTCCTAGAACTGCTTCATGTGTAATGAAATAATCAACCTTTCTATGAGATTATCTTTATTTACATTTTAGTGTACTCATCAACTTGATTAGGGAATAGGGATCCAAATTCTCCATAGGACACTATACTCACTGAAAAATACTGTATTTGACTGCATTTGATTCTGTAATCCAAGAAGATTTAAACACTGTATTCAGAACCAGCCAATGAGCAAATCTTTTTTCCCCACAGGCTCTTTATATGCATGCTGCATGCAAAACAAGCATTATATTCTTCAGACTTTGTAACTAAACCAGTCAACCTTGTCTTTTAGAGTGCACACTTCTAGTTCACCAGTAAGTTCACACTTAATAATTTAAACCTGAGATATAAGGTTACCTGATAAATAAGAGAATGTTGTGTCTCCCAACACTCTCAGGAAAATCAGGCAAAAATGCTGCTCAGACATTTATTGCTCTGAAGTTTGCTGCATTTAGTAAAGAGCGGTGAGCAGAGCATGTAAGGGCTCCTTGCACAGTCATTTTCATTGCCAAACTAATTCCACAAGTTGCTGTCCTTGCATCTGTTGGCTTTAGCAGTTGATATACAACATGGGCGTAAAAAACACCTACTTGCAAAAAAATTGATATAAAATCTTAGTTACAAATGCAAAATAGCATTGAAAAAAATCTTTTGCTAAAAGTATATACTTTTAGAAGAAAGACAAGAATAAAAGTTGGGCACTGAGGTTGTGATTTGCTGAGGCTGAGGGCAGAATGTCAGGGGGTCAGTGATGTTTAGGACAAGGAAAGTTGTCTAGGCCTTTGAATTCACACACTGATGTGTTCAGGATTCAGCATCAGATTTTATCTGAGCTGCAGAATTTCCAGATAAGTATTATACACATTATTATATTATCCTGGAGCGATGGTACTACTGGACCTCTATTATCCTTTTTCTCAAAAGGTTTCTCATCATTTTTCTGGTGGGTTTTTTGGTGATATTTCTAAGAATTGCACTACCAGCTGCTGTTGCTTCAGGCTGCACAGAGGATTTGCACATTCCCGACACCAAGCAGCTGGGAAGCCACTGTAGGAACACAATTCTATCATGTATTTGTAGCCAAGTAATTCTTAGAAAAGATACCCTCAGTTATGACTCATTCCTTCCTTAATAGGTACACCATTATTACAAATTACAGTTCTCACAATGTGTGAGACCCAGCTAGTGCACTATAATTACAAATGAAAGCTAATGATTCTTCTAATCTTTGGCTTTTTTGTATGGTATCACCCTATTTAAGATCATAAGAAAAGTAATAACATCATGAATAAGAGGCACAGCTGCATCCATCATTTAAAGAGAGGCCCCTTTCCCTCCTCTGTCTTACTGAAGGCAAGAGACAGGCGAAATGAAAGAAAAGACTAAATCTCATTTCATATCTTATGATAGCCAGGAGTTGCCAAGCCTGTTCCCTGCCAGGATGGAGGGAGCCCTGTCAGAGTTTCACAGCCTAAGTCTCTGTCTGAGATCCTCACTGCAGGGCTGCAGGGAGCTGGAACCTCCTTGGCACCTGGGGCCCAAAGCCCAGGATGCCACAGGGGCAACACAAATGACATTTCCCAGCCAAGGGGGACTCACCCTCAGCACTAGAATTTGGTCAGTGCTTATGATGTTTAAAAATTCTAAGCCACTGATAAAGCCAGCCCAAAATTACAGTTTCCAAAGCCCGACCCAAATAGCAACCCAAAAGAGAGATTAAAATCCAAGCCTACCATATAGGGAAGGACCCTTTTAAATTCCCTTTCCTTCAACTCCTGCCCCATGTCATCCCTTGTGCCTGTCCCAGGGTGAGATGAATCTCACGTTCACGCCCAGCATCAACACCTCAAGAGGAACAAGTGCCAGTGCCTGATGATTTCATTGTTCATCCACAGACAGAAAGCCCTGCACTCCATATCCTCTGACTCAGGGCACCTGGCAGCCCAATCCTACCCACATTGCTAAAGACTGAGCCAAAACAAGAATTGAAAGCCTCCACTTCTTCATCCTTAGGTGTGTGTGGCTCTAGGTGTGGCAGACGTCTGCTGGCTGCACCAACTGCCCACTCCTCACACTTCTTTTTGTACACTTTGGAATTAGTATGAGTTACAGCACTGTGGAAAGAAAATCTGGCAGATGTCACTCTTTACTCATGCCATAATCATAGAGGGTCATAATGCAGGAAATTACTCACAGTCATGTAAAATAGCTCTACTAGGGATAAATGAAATGGTGATTTCATTTGATCAACTTTTATATCCTTTGTAAGAGTTACAATTTCAAGATCAATCAAGACTAGACACATCCAGCAGGATATTTCAATGCACTTTTGATCCATGTTTTTCAAGTTTCCTGTTACTTTCACATTCAAAAGAGACCACCACAGTTCTGCAGACAATGAGATGTATCTTAAAAGCCTTCAGCTTTGCTCCACGTATCTCTATGCTCACAAGCTGAAGCTCTTCTAATTAAAAATTCTTTATTCAATCTGTGTAGCAAATGAGACATCCAAAGCCTCTCAAGGTTTAGCTGCAATGTAGGACTGGCAAACATTTTCCAGCACTGACTGCCTCCTAAAACCACAAGTTCTTCTCCCTTCTTCCCACTGCCCAAACACAGATTCATCCCCTCATTTCTGTGGCAGGGAAATGTAGTGACACAAACCAAGACAAACTTGGGGCAGACTCCACCAGACAGCCTCAATCTGCATGACAACTGCACCGACTGAAAATATTTCATAAAATACAGTTATGAGCTCAGCATAAACATAAAAAAACGCCAAAGTCATGTTGCCTGATTTGCCAGTGACAATCCATATTATTTATTGGAATGAATCTTCCCATGCACTGTACCAAAAATCAAAATAGACACACAGGAAATACTTGAACACACTATTAAAATTGTTAAAATAATGGGAATAGATAATGTGCTCTGGGCCTAATCCCTCCAGCCATTTAAATACTCACTTGATTAAAGCTTTTGAGACCAAGGAATTTAAAAGGATATTAAAAAATCAGTAAGAGAAACCTAGACAAGATATAGAAAATAAAACTCCATAGTGAATAATGCATGGGAAGATTTGCTGCATTCGATGTTTATTTAGTATAATAGTCCATATGAGTTTACATTCTCTGGCTGACTCCCTTAGCTTCTCAGGTCTGACTAATCACCCTTAAATCTCTTGGTACTGGTTAAGGAAATCCCTACTGAGTAGAACATTTGTTAACACTGTCCCCAATAAGCTGCAGCCATTACTGCTCACTCACATTAAGCTAAAGCCATTCCCTGGCAGATGTCCTGGTAAAATAGCCATCCCAACTCATTACATTCCCCATTAAAGGAACAAATAATATATTCACTATTGAAATTAGATCAAAAAATTGAAAGATTCATAAAATTCCTCCCACCTCATTTGGGAAAGAGGAGATAGACATTATCATAAGCACTTTACCTACTGCAAGACTTTTGCTAGCAGCACATAAGTGTCACAGCTGAATTATGATATTCCAGAAATGCCAGCCTTCATAACTACAAAAGTGACCACAATTTCAATAAAGTGGAAGGACGCGTGAAGGGCTATTTAACAGCAGGATGAAGGGAATATGGCATTAGCCTTCCATTTCTTCCCGCTCCTTCTCTGCCCGTAGCTGCCTGTTTGCGTTTCAAGATCACTTAAAGTGAATTTAGCAGCTTGTCTTTCACAGTATTTCAGTGTCTTCGATTCCATTTTAGATCTCCAATACATAAGAGCCACATGAAGCAACGATTTGGGTGGCAGCAGCCGTGGGGGCCCAGGCAGCAGCCATGGGGAGCTCCTGGGATGCGAGCAGGCACCTGGCCCGGGCCGGGCGTTCGCAGCCCCGCAGCCGAGCCAGCAGCTCCAGCCTCGGCCCCCTGTGCCCCGGCCCCCTCAGCACCAAACGGGGCGCAGGGGCCAGCACCAGAGCCCAGGAGGGCTGGAACACCCCGGCAGAAAATCAGGCAAGCAATGGCTTTGGGCTGCGCTCGTCCAACATTCACAAAGCTTGTTTTCTGAAACAAGTGCCATCGCATGGGGCACTCGGAAGCAATAATCGGGTTATAAAAATTTACAAGTGACCATGAATTTTCAGTCGGATCTTTCCATTAGGATGAATTGTAAGCAGTGTAATAGTCATAACGCAGCCCAGAGAGAAAATCATCTCTGTAATTAATTGTGCCATTTGACTAATAAAATAATGTATATTTCCATTAACAAAACTGAATGCAAACAGAATTGATTTTCAGCTTTCTTTGAAGTAAACACAGCTTATTATCTTGATTAATCCTTCTCCAGACTTTGTTTTCTGGAAGACCTTTACCTCAAATAAAGCCAAGCAGAAGCAGTATTTTTACCTTTATAGCCTCAGATATGATGTAGGATCCAAGACCCCATCTAAGAACATATTCATGTTACTAATGCTAAAATCACCTTGGAAGTAGATCCGTGTTAGTGAAGTGGCTGCAGCAGCCCTGGGGCTCAGTATCGTCCTGTGCAAGCGGCCGGGATGCTCCGGTCCGTGCCGGACCCGGAGTGAAGGGCTCCCTCCGCGGGGCAGCCCCGGCCCTCACCATCCCCTTCCGATCCCGAGAACACCCTTATCCTCACAGCCCTCGGAGAATCTCCCGGCCGCCTGCCTGCAAGGCTTCCCGAGGGACATCCCCGCTGCGCCCCCGCTGCTCCCCGCGCCCCCGGGCCGGGCGGGGCAGAGCCCCTCGGGGCTGGTGCCGAACCCCTCGGGAGGGCACCACAGCCCCAGGCCGACTGTTAGCCCGAAATCCTTCCCTCTGGGGGCAGAGTCCATTCCAGCCTATGGAAACGAGTGCTTTCGAAAACTCTTCTAATTGAAAATCCAAAATAGACCTTTAATTAGCGGCAGAAACAGCAGATAGTGCCCAGAATGCAGTCTGACCGTGGTCTCAATCCTTTTGCATTAAAGTGCACGTGAACATAAAAATCTTAAAAGTACAGACAACAACATTCAAAATCAGCAGGACCAAAGCCTACATTGAAGTGTTTTCCTAAATCAAATTTTGAATCAAATAGCACATAGTTTAATTAAGGAACTTCATTTGCATTCCCACCTTTCACTGCAGTTGCAGCACATTGCTTAATTATATTCTCTAATCATGACAAGAGATGCAAAATCTCACTCACTACTTCTACTCCTTAATTTGCAGAAAACCTTTATAGTTTGCATAAATATTCACTGAAAAATAACTGAATATCTTGCTGGAGATGCAAGAATATTCTTTGTGTATTTTCTGAACACACACTTTTCAAATTAGAATTTTTCTAAATTCCTTTCAGACTCATTATGGAAACAGAACACCATAGTGGGAAGTACAGTAGCACAGTTTAGATGAGGAATAGATAATCCATATTATACAAGGTAAATTCGGGATTGCTGAAGTAAACTTCACTAGTCTACACCTTCATTACCAAGTGTTGCAGTGATTAACAGGCTGAATATATATTCTTTACTTTAAACAGTATTTAAAGAGATTGCAAACTTCTCAGTAATTTAAAACAAATTTTGTTTCCAGCAACTTGCCTTAAAATCAGCCAGTGCTTGCTCAGCAGTAATGATGTTCTCCTTTTAGAAACTGCTCAGAGCAGCAATTCCATCATTAAACTGAATCGTAAATGAATTACCTCAAATTTTCCTGCATAACTTTGCTTTGATTGTTATTGTAAAGGTTCTATCATCATTTAAACATGCAGCTTTAACAAGTAAGTTTTCTTGTGTTCTGTTAATCTCCTTGCTCTTTTAAGTTTTTTAACTTTCCAGCCTGAAGAGGATGCCTGCATTTGCTGAGCAGGTGGGAATCCCTCTGCAGGGAGGATCCACCAAGGATGCAAATCCCTCTGCAGGTAGTTCTCCCCACCAAGGATGACTTCATCCTGCTTCAGGCCAAAATGCCCTTTACATTACTTACTTTTATTTTGTGTGCATTCCACCTCCTTATCCCTAGAGGTGACCCGAAGGACTTCACACAATCAAATGTATGGAAATCACGATCCATTTAATCCCTTCTTGAAATTTTTTCGACTGGTGCAGAGGAAAACAAGGGCATAAGTACCCAAGGGTCTGCACTTCCCATAAAAGCACTTCTAAAAGGCTGTCTGCTCTTGCTGGGTGGGTGGTTTTTCACTCACTGCACTACAAAGCAAATTTGTTTGAATACATCTATTGTGGAGGCTGCCTGCTCTGCACTGGGTTGTCTCTGGGGCACCACCTTTTATTCTCATTAGTGAAGGGATGCCATTGGGAAATATTTTACCTCAGACATAAGTCTCGAAAACTGTTTGTTCTGAGGGCATTTGGTTTACTATACATAACAAAAGCAGTAGACTGTCCTGGAAGGAGAAAAAAAGTCTCATGTAGTTTTATCAAACATGACAAATAAGCATCTCTGAATCCTTTACTTCATTACAATTTCAGATGCAAATAAAGATAGAAATCTAAAATTTATAATCCTTAGGCTTTTCTTCCATCTCATAACCAGGGGAGAGAATTAATTTAAGACCAATTAAGATTGTTGTCAATAAGATTTAAGCCAACAATGAATGGAAATGCATTGTGAAAGTGTTGAATGAGGGCATAATTTCCCAAACACTACTAGCAATCAGAATTTAAATAGCTTTTCACCCATAGTCTTCAAAGCAGCTCATGAAGTATTATTTTGACCTTTGTGTTACAGATGAGGCAATTAAGGCAGAGAGTAAAAACCTCTGAAGCTCTTGAAAGTTTTGCTTTGAAGTATTTATCAGGAAAAAAGAATTGCATTTTTTCCAGTGAAAAGCTGAAATCAAACCCCTTTGCATTATAGAGGTGCAGGCAAAATGGCCCAACAAGTAGAATGTAACAGAATGAAAATGGAAATTACTGTAGTTATCTTAAGACTTAAGCTCAGCCTTTGACTGGTAAATGCATAGACCTAAATTGACTCTCATTGCTTATACATGCTTTTTAGATTTCTGTGTGTACAGCTTCCAGAGCATTCTGTAGACTATTGATAACAATTCTGAAGCTATTGTTTACAACTCTATACAAATCTACAGCGTCACAGTCATGCAGTGGTACAGAGCCTATAAAACTAATTCGACACTATTCATGCAGTAGAGAGTAGAGCCAGGGAACACTGAGGTTTCCTTGCATTTAAGGAATTCTCTGGAATTTAGACTGTAATATTTTCAGGTTTTGCTTTCCTCGATAGATTCCTCTGTAGAATTCTTAAGGTAAACTTATCTGAGCTCCCATAATCCTTTAACTCTAGGATACAGTGCCGTCAAGGAACATAGCTTTTCCTGAACAGCTTCACAACCAGCAGTGACAGCAAAGGTGGCATGCATGCTTTACGAAACATAAAATAGCTTTTTTCCTCTTCATTTATGAATTTAGTACAGGTCCAGGACATGGACTTCATTTCAATTCACTTACTCTCTCAAACAGAATTGATAACAAAACTGTTTTTCCACGAGAAGAAACGAAGAGCTTCATATTTCACCTGGACATTTTTCTGCCTCCTATGACAATTAGCTCATCTGTCTCAGCTGTGGGAGTTAACTATTTCAACGCACTCTCCTGACTTCGTGCTCACCCTGGCAAGCAGCGTTCAGAAGGTCATGGCTTGGTTGTAACTATGCCTGTAACAAATCCTGCTAAAGGGAAAGAAAAGGGTAGAAGTGTTGCAGTACCAGTGACAGCTGTTAAAAACTTCTGATTTAAATCTACCATTGCCTTCCTCTCTGATCCTTTCTGACTTGCACTAAGCCAACCTAAAGAAAACAGGCTTTGGAAAGCAGGGGTCAGCACTTGCATTGGAGTCCTGCTTGGAGACCTCCTCAGGCATCAAAGACTGTGAAAATGACACTGTTTGTGTAAGAAAAAAAAACTTAGACCAGATAAAAGGAAGGGGATGGAAAATAGATACTCATTTTAAAGCTGGAGAATTGTCTCTGCAAGATTAAATAATTTGCCTGAGGTCACTACTTGAGACTGGTAAGCTGAAAACTTGACGATTTGTGCTCCTAGGCTGGCCATTAAGCACCAGTAAAAAGCCAGTCTTTGACTATTTTTGGAGAACTATTCCTATTATGTATTTGACTTGGCACACGTGAAGTAGAGGAATAATGTATGTGAAGTGAATAAATACAGCTCCATTCTGACATGCCAGAGATGATGACTTAGATATTCAGCAAATTTAATAATGATGTGTCAGAATCAGAATCAGTCAGAAAATAATTCTCGAAGCTTAAAGTAATAACCACAGGCAAGCTCTGCTCCTCTCCCCAGGCAATATCCAAGTGTCTTGGGATATCAGGGACCACAAAGTAGAAAAAGAACTATTGGAATTACCACAGAGCTGTATTTATGTGACCAGTGATACTTCACAGGCAATAACTGTACCTGTAAAGATGTGATGGGTCCATTTTTCCTTGTAGGAAAATGGATGGGCAGCAGCATCTCACCACAACTCTTCAGCTCAAAGTGATTTGGACAACATGAAGTTGCCTCCTTTTAAATGTGGAGCTAAAGCAGAAATTCATTTTATCATATTTAAATGTCCTCAGGTAATCACTATCATTGTACCTGAGCATCACACACACCCCAACAGGTATACCTGGAGCAAAACAAAGATCATGCACCTCACATTGTAGAAAGGGTTAAAGACAACCTAAATATTCTCTCACTGCCAGACTGGGTTAGATTTCATTTATTTAATCCTCATTCTCACCCTAATTCTGCCACCTATGAGAACATGAGTAGTTCACAAGAGGAAATCATTAAGTCCCCTTCCCATGACCATAATTTTTCGGGGTGGGTCAAGTATCACAAGATGTCAGACCCTAAGGAGTTATCAGTTCCACCCATCCAGATCCAGCTTGAACTCCTGAATGTTACCTGCCTCTCAGGAAAGTGAGCTCTCACTTCTCAGAGCCTTTCACTCACCCATTTCTACAAGATTTTGGAGGGTAGAATGTTGCTTGAACTGAACTGAAAATTGAACCACCATCTAATTACAGAGCACTGTATCAAAACTGTCACACTGTTCTCACACATCACTGAGCTACTTATGGCCTTCAAACTCTGTGCCAAAGCACATTCCTGTGACAGGTGAAGCCACAGGGGACAGAAAACTCAATCCAGAGAACTGACATAACTACAGCTACAGCACAATTTTTGCTTAGCTCAATGTCCAGCTCTTCAGTCAGATTCTAGGTTCCCAGATTAGTAGAGAAAATGTAATCTGGAAATACAAAATCAATTTTTTTTTTAGCCAGATATGAAAAGCATACTGAGTTTTCATTGAAGATTCCCATTCCCTACCTTGTTGCAATGTCTATCAAAAATTTCTACAAATACAAATAATAAAAATACTCTATCTAATAAATGAGTCATTAAAAAATCATTTATTCTAGAACGTAACTGAAATGTAAACAATTTATTCAAAATGCCTTTAATTCCTTGAAAACATTTCATAAGAACATCTATTGATTTAAAACTTGACTCTAAGTAACTAAATAAATCTCAAAGCTTCTAGAAATTAATTCAAAATGCAAAATTCAGAATTTTGCCATCTGTGCCCTGATAGACACTTTATTCACAGAATATGCATCACTGACTGGCGATACAGGAGCAGGGAAGTCCTTGCTGTTTAAGTTAGCTATGTCCTACATCCAATGCCAAATACAGGTTTTATTTTTAATTATAATTAACTAATTTGCAGTCTCTTAAGCTCTGTGAGATTAACTTTCTCCTTGTTCCTGCTAAAATGAACAGAAATTTGGTGTAAGAAGAGAAGCAGCACTAAAGAAACATTGCATTGCTGAAAGAGAAACAATCAGAATAATGGACACAGGCTCTCTTATTAACAGATAACAACACCAGATAGAACATGAGATAGAACTTACAGCCAGAGACTGCAATTACAGAATACTGCTGGCACATTTAAAGCACAGTAGCTGCCAGAGAGATTGCTTACCAAAGGTACAAAATGCAGAAGAAAATCCATTCCTGGATGCTTTCTCTCTCTTTCCTATCACATTACTGTATCTAATCTAGGATTCTTAGGAGATTAGAGTTTTCAGAGCTGTCTTCTGGAGTGGGTAAATGCAATAAATATCCTTCAGAGCACAACTTGGTATTTCTGTCACAGGATTTACTGCAGCTGGCTTTGCAGCCAAGGTATATTTTTCAGGCATTTATTTGTTCTCTGGTCATCAACATTAAAAGATTGAGGGTGTTTAAATAGAACAAAGGAAAACAGCCAGAAAATTTGTATGATTTAATTAAGGAAAGAAATCAAAGGGATGATAGCCAACAAAGGAAGCTTAAATGAAAAATTTACTACCTCTGGAAGCAGCTCCATGTGGAAGGTAATAAAACACCTGGCACTTGGGGTTCCTAGTGAAATGAATCATATCTTCACTGCACAACTCTTCCACAAGCGCCTGAATAAAATCACTTCTTCCACCAGCTGCAACTGGATCTTGGTTTAGGATGAATAATATTTCTCAAATATTTATCTCATCTTTCTGTTGATACATGAGACCTGTCTAGACTCTGCCTGCCAAAATTCTGGCTTCAATTTCCTCTTGATGTTCTAAGTCACTGATTACAGGAAAAACCCTGGATTTTCATGTTCTCTGGGGTGGAGGCAGGCTGGGCTACTCCTGCTAATCCTCACCCAGGAAGCATTTGTAATTTCATGATATTCAATCATAGTTCTTAATTGGCTTAGATTAAAGAAAATGGTAAATATTAATGTTACTACAATTAGGCCATGGAAGCAAAATTAAAAGTTTTTAAAAGAATAATGTTATACTCATTTTTATGATTTTTTTCATTGACATCACATAGGAATCTGATCAAAACTACTTTTTTTTTTTTTTTTTCTTTAAGGTTTCACATTTTATTAATTAATTCTTGTGCACTGGGATTAACATTATCCTAAGTCAGGGAAGCTATTGGAGACAACTGAAGGGTTAACATGCTATAAAAAAGTTCTCAAGCAAGGACAAAAAACAGAACAAAACCTGTTGACAACAAACCAATACAACAAACAGAAATAACTGAGAAAGGTTTTATTTCAGTTATTGCTGCCAAATGCCCTTTGCAGATAAAATTGAAAGAGAATGCCTGAAAAAAATCCATGTTTCCTTGCCAAGTGCTTAACAAATCTTTGGTGAGAATTAAGCTTAGATCACATTTCTTATATTAGAGAAACTGATTTTTAAAAAGTTTTTGCTACATTGTGAAAGAATCTTTCTATGTTCCTCCCCCCTGAGCTCTTGTGCATTTGTTTCTTATTTCTCTTACTCCATTCAAAAAATTTTCTAGTTAGTATCTCCATGCAGGGGTACACAGTGGACATATTATGTCAGCTGTTGGCAAGCCAAGCTTTCAGAAAACAATAAGCAAAACTGTATGGACACCTGGGTACGTGTGCAGGGGGGAGAACCCCAAATCACCTGAAGAGAAGCTTGTCTATTAATTAGAAGTTCATTTAAAAATGGGAAGGCCACCTATGTGGTACTGGTGCATTACTTTTAGAAGCATGATATCATGCTTCTAGAATAAATTTGTGTTTTAAAAAATTCAGGTCTACATGCACAGAAGTTCACACCAATTGCCTTGGACAAACACTTAACCAATTACAGTGAAAGTACACAAGCTTTTCCAAAATTCTCTAATTCAAATCAAATAAAGGAAAAAATATCATATTTACCATAATGAAAACCAATTTCCAACAGTAATAAAAAGCAGAATATCTTCAATTCTTCTCTGGACAAATTATCTTTCTTATCCTTCTCTATGCCTGTTAAGTTTTGTTTAGGGTTTGGAGCTTTACTTTCCTTTCAAAAAACATACAACACTCTGATTTCTGATCTCAATTCTTTTTTTTTTTTCACTTCTGTTACTAAAAACATGCAGATAGCAAAGCAAAAATGCCCAGCAGCTCCTGGAGCCAGCCTTCAAGCCCACCTTTTTGGACCAGCATCAGGGGGGTTCCAGACCACACCTGATGGTGTTGGGCCAGCACAGTGCCTTCTGCTCTTTGTAGGTGAAGATGTTTCAATACATCAATTAAGTGAAAAGAAACAGAAAAGGAATCCAATTAATTAGACAAATCATATAGCATTGATTAAGTACTCTTTATCAAACCAACTGAAAAGGTGTTGGGGCTACAAATACCAGTAGATCCACACAGATAATTTCATTCCTATTGACGGCTTTTTCTCTGCCTGAAAGGCAGAAACTACTGGTTACCACTGGAGTTAACCTTAACTAGCTCTGGATGAAACATAAGTAAAAATCTCAAGATCAAATGGTTGTTGCAGGAAAACAGTTTCTTTCCTTCCATTCCTGTCTTGGACCTTCAAAACTTGAAGTAAAAAAACGACAAACCCCAAACTTAATTTCTTCCTGTTTCATTCTGTTAAAAGTGTTCCGTTCAGAACAGTTGATCTCAAAACTTCTTGGGCTACTTGATGCACACAAATGCTTTGGAATATTGACGTTGTAAATAAATACATGAAAGCTGCTTTGCCTCCTCTTCTTCAATCGCTTCTCTTCTTCCCTTTGAAAATGTTAACTTTAATCTCCACAAACATATCAGTCATTTCTAACCTCAGATGCACTGAGGTCACCTTATGCTGAATTTGAGCAATGTCAGGTCCCTTATTCCGTAGACATCCATGAATCAATGAGTTAAGAGTTTAAAAGATTGCAGTACATCACACTAGACAGCTGTAAATGTTCTTCCTGGCCTCTTACTCCATATCTGCAAGACATCACTTTCTAGGAAAAAAAAAA
>VZUA01069551.1:12395-48606 GCA_013401035.1 Horornis vulcanius
AAAAAAAAAAAAAAAAAAAGAAGTTGAGTTACAGCTCCTGTTCTGTAGGGTCTTGCTTGTGACGGATAGAATATATTTTATCAGTCCATAACACCTCATTCTAACAGTATAAGTTTCTCACCACAGAAAATCTTCCCGTATAGACATATTAAGAAAATAAAACCAGGACGTTTCCCTAATGAGATCCATTTTTGAAAAACATTCACTTCTTTTGGCACTGATAAAGAACAGGTACAACTTTCCTCTGTTTTTTCTTTTTCAGCACAATCTGCTGAGAATTGTCACAGACATTCTAGATCAGGTCTTTCAGCCAGTACTAATCACATTAATATTCTCCATATTTTTCAGTCCTTCTTTTTTCATGTAATCAGAGTGGGCTACACATGCCCTGCAAGCCTGACATACTTTCATCATAGCTGGATCTGGTCTGCTATGGTTACTTAACTCTCTTCCAACTGCTTCTATGATTTTCCCCTCTGCACTCTTATCCTAGCCAAATGCAAGCCAGGCTTATCAGGGTGGAGCACAGCTGCTTGCTTCAGGAATGCTTCAGAGCTACTTGAACAGGGTCAGAAAATCAGCACAGGAGACTTTCAGTGCTAAGAGTGCACTTTCAGGGCAGCATTTACAATCAAGACCTGGCATTTGAAATGTTGCCACTGGCTTTATCAGGCAGGCAATCTGCCAGCTGAAATGAGGTGTTCTGTACAACCTCAGCCTGAGGTGGTGAGATCCCCTGTTAGACACTGGGATTTTACTGGCTGTCTCTTGGTTTTTATGTCTGTGGGCTGTTTCTCATCTTCACATGGTGACAATGAGGGCTGCTTCACATCTCTGCTATAGGTGAGTGACTTTCCCACCAGAAAAACTGAAACTTCAGAGAGCTTCTCCTTCTCTTTTGGAAAAATAAAAAGCTACAATGCAGTTTCCTCGATAGTCTCATTTTTGTATAGCAGGGCTCAGCACAGGCCCTGGCCTTTTTCTGTTACTACTGAAAGCTTACACAAAAAAAAATTAAAAAAAAAAAAACAAACAAAAAAACCTAAAATAGTCCTCTCTCAAAACTTACTCTGCTGTTAGTTAAGTGATTAGTAAGGCAGAAACACTACTGAATGCAGACACACCTGATGGAGGTATATCCAAGATGCTGACTAAAGCTCCAAAGTGCCCAGCCACTCCTGGCAACAACACAGCTCTTTCACGGACCAGCCCAGACCTGTGGATGTTCTTTGAACCTTCACTGCTTGGCCCCTTCTCAACCTGCTGCCACCTATCTCAGTGCCAGCTACCTGAGTCCAAGAGCTCTGCAGGGCTTTGCCTGCCAGCTAAACCAGAGCCAGCCCTGGGGGGGGTCACCAGGAGCCCACACCGCCTGCTGCCTGCAGGTTTTCTTTCGTTCAGTTCTGATAAACTGCCCAGTTCTTGTGCTTTGCCCACAGACACCACAGACATTTTTGTCAGTGGTCTGCACCATGTCCAGGTTTGGCCTCAAGGACAGAGCTGCAGCTGTCTTTCTTGCTGATTTTAGCTGCTGTCTCCACAAACAGTGTGATGCTGGGAGTTCTTTCTTCACTTGTTCTCCTCTGCTACACACACAAAGGGTGCCTAAAACTTACACAAGCGGTTACAACAAAGCAAAGAAGGGCAGAGGCAGTGAGCCAAACTTTGTTTACTCCAAAGATAAGGCAGCAAATTGTAACTGCTCAGCTCTGTAAGAAGTCCCTCCCAGTAAGTCAATACAGTGAAACTTGGATAATGTAAGTAAGGGTTTTAAAGTAATACTACCTTAAAAAAATGAAATTGGTGCTGTTACATCTCCCAAGACTTCTACACAAACTCAGAAAATATTTGTTTTGGTCAAAATATGTTTGTTCTTTGGTTTGGTTTTGTTTTTTTTTTTTTTTCCTAGAGACACCAGAATTTGATCAGAGCATGAACCTTGATGAAAAAAGATTTTTACTGACTTCACATGACATGGCTCAGTCACATCACAATGCATGTAATGCTGCCTTAAAACAGTGAGAGAGGTGACCAGGAAAAAGAGCAGCTGCTTGCTCTGTATTTGTTGATAAAAAGTAGATCCTTCTCCCCACAGACTGGGCCCAGGCCTAGTTCCAACCTTTGCAGTCAGTCTTTGCAGACTTTGTCTCCCACATATCCAGCAGTTTGCAAGTTACATACTTGCAAATATTACTTGTCTTTACTAGAAACTGTAATTGGGGGCTGTTATCTTCCCACTGTTAGAAACCAGCTCTGAACTGGAACACAAGGGCTGAAAAGAGAATTCCTAAGCAGTGAGAATTGAAAACACGGAATATTTCCAGATGAGGATGGCAAAACAGTTATTGCAGGTTTCTTGCCGGTATTGGATTAATTCATAAACACATCTCATTACCTACCAAGGTTTATGTAGCTGTCTCATATAACTGAGCAAATTATAGAGTAACATATTTGCTATTACAAGGTAGTCTAAGATACTCATTAATCTGCTCAAGGTGAAGTGATAACTCACCTCTTATTTCCAGATTTTTGTTGCTTTTCCTGAAAAGCTGAAGACTGGATGTAGATTCATAAATGCACATAAATACAGAACTATAATGGCTGAGCTTTAGTAAACAGCTTAAAATACTCTGAAATGGAGAAAAAGATTATTTTCTCACAGAACTCAAAAAAATGTGTTTCTCTCTGAAAAAACTTACTTATCTTTCTGGATAAGTATTTTTTCCCCTCCCACTAATAATCTCAAGGAACAAGACTTAACAAAAAAAAAAAAAACAAAAAACAAACAAAAAAAAAACCCCAAAAAACCCCAAACAAACAAACAAACAAAACCCCAAAAAAAAAACAAAAAAAAACAAACCCCCAAAAAAACCAAGTAGGGCCCCCCCCAGATTTAAAGTATGCAAGGAAATGTATTTCTAGAAAGTGCTTCTTAAAGATCTCAGGGATGGTGACATTTGAGTGACCACTGAAGAACGTTTCAAAGCCATTTCAAGACTGAGGCGAGCACTGGATCACAAGTACTGTTTCCAAGAAACTTAATGACAGGAATTGGGATTACAACAATTTGAGCAGTAATTTATTTACTATAGCTTTCAATAAATGAATAATTAAGTTTTGTGAATCTCACCAACTCTAAAATTTGGACACATACAGGGCCGAAAAATGAAGTATATTGGAGTGTACCACTCCATCATGCATGAAGGACACATGATGACAAGGCATTTGCAGCCCATGGGAAATGTCACATATCACTGTCTTCTCTGCCTGGCAAAATCCCAAGCACATCATTCCCAGTGCCTGCCAGCCCCAGGACGCATTGGTGGTTTGCTTTCCCTGTTACATCTATCCATAAGGCCAGCCTCACACGGGGCTTTCAAACTTCAGAACATACCTGGCTGTACTGACGATGAAGATCCAGCTCCATTGCTGGCAATATTCACCGTGCCCAGGTGGCCAAGAAGGCCAACAACATCCCGATTGTATCGCAGTAGTGTGGCCAGCAGGACCAGGGCAGGCACTGTCCCCTGTACTCGGCACTGGTGAGGCGGCACCTCAAGCGCTGTGTCCCGGTCTGGGCCCCTCACTACAACCAAGACATTGAGGGGCTGGAGCGCGTCCAGAGAAGGGCGATGGACTGCTGAAGTGCTTGGAACTCAAATACTAGGAGGAGCAGCCGAGGGAGCTGGGGGTGTTTAGCCTGAAGAAAAGGGAGGGCCAGGGGGTAACCTTATCGCTTTCTACATCTCCTGAAAGGAGGTTGGAGCCAGGTCGGGGTCGGCATTTTCTCCCGGGTAAGCAGCGACAGGACAAGATGACACAGTCATAAACTGCGCCAGGGAAGGTTAAGGTTGGACATTAGGAGGAATTTCTTCACCGAAGGGGTGACTGAGCATTGGAATGGGCCGCCCGCGGAGGTGGTGGAGTCACCATTCCTGGAGACATGTAAGGAGAGACTGGACGCGACACTGAGGAGGCACTGAGTGCCATCGTGTAGTTGACATGGGGGTGTTCGATCATAGGTTGGACTCGATGATGTCGGAAGACTTTTTCAACCGAACTGATTGTGGGATTAGCACCGGCTCGTCTCTAGACTCCGCCGCTCCCCTCCTGCCCGAGGCAGAGCCGCCCGGCACCGAGGCGCGGCGCAGAGCCGGCGGGAGGCGGAGCTGGCGCCGTCCCTCGCTCCGAGGCGCCGCGGGCGGGGTGCGCCCAGGGGAGGGCGGGGCCGCCACCTCCCCGCCCGCCGCCATTTTGGCTGGTCCGCGTCGCTTCCGCTGCTGGAAGTAAACAGAGAGCGAGGCAGGGAAGGAGCGAAGCAGCGACGCGGACGGGACGGGACGGCCGGGCGGAGGGGGCGGCGCTGGGGTCGGCCTTGCCGAAGAGAGCTGATGTGGCCGGAGCGGAGGCGCCAGCGCGGCCCGAGCCCCGGTTAATGCGAAGCGCAGCAGGGAACCGCCAGGTGATGGGGCGGGAAGGGGCGGGCGGCGGCGCAGCAGCAGGACCATCCGCAGGGTCCAAGGCCCCAGGAGCGGGCTCCGAGCAGCGGGGGCGGCGGAGATCGGGGCCCGCCCGGCTGTCGGAGCCCCGCGCCCCGGGCGGGGCTGGGCCGGGCCGGAAGGAGCCGACCCTGAGGGGAACCTTCTCCCGGGAGTAGTGAGCGATCTTTAAATCCTAGTCCGTCGTGTTTGGAGGTCGCTGCCTCGCAACCTTCCCGTGATAGCGGTAATAAATCATGAAACCCTCGCTGTGTCCAGCGGAACAGGTTGTTTGCGGCAGGGAGGGGTTCGGTTCGTGCCTTGGTCGCCCCCTCTTTCAGCCCGTGCTCCCCTGTAGCGCATTCCTGGTGTTCCTAGAGCAGCCTTTGTGCGGGGGTGAGGCACAGCGAGCTCGGTTGGGCATGCTCTTGGGAAGGCGTTATCAGTCGGTGCAAACAGCTCTGCACGGTTTGTTTTGTTTGGTTTTGGTTGTAGGGTTTGTTTTTTTTTTTTTTTTAACTGCCGTTCTGGCTGCACCTTACTCGGCAATAAAAACAATGTTAAGCACGTGCTTTGCTCCTCCTCCTCCTCGTCCTCCTGCTCGGTGACTGAACTGTGTGATTAGGACATGACTATTGCAAACAAGATAGCGTGGGTTGCGCCCAGGTGCGGAGTTCAGAAACAAGCCCTTATAATAGGTGGAGAAATTTACTTGGAGAATCTTAAAGAGTCAGGCACCCCGGGTTTCACCCATCTCTCTGCCCCGGTAGAGTTGGGTATTTTTGTTGGTTTGCTTTTTTGTTTTTTGGTTTTTTTTTTCCTTTCTGCCAAGGTCTTAACTTCTAAAGCAAATTTCCTTATAGCAGCAGTTTGAAAAACAGTGATATGTTGTGTCCTGAGTGTGCCAGAGAGAGTTAAAAGCAAGATTGATGCGTTGCTAAGAAGTGATAAGCAATCATCCCTTGAATAATAGGTTTTACTCATACAGTAATTTGCTAGCATGGAATTTTGCATTCATGTTTTCCTTGTTGAAAAGCTGCCATTGGATTTCAAATGGTTGGATCTTTAAATTACTGGATACACAAAGCAAAGTGAACTGAACTTCCAATTGCATTTGCTTGTTCTTATGTTAAATATCCAGAAAGGTTTACTCTCTTAAGTGGCCTTTTAAAAATAAATATATTTTCACACAGCTCTGTAAACTTCTACAGGCAAATATGCATTCTTTAAATTTTGTATTTGTTTTATTGTTGGCACGTGAAGAGGTTGAAAGCAGTTAAACTTAAGAAAACTTATTCTGATACTTTAAGTTCTGAAATAAGAAACCAAAAATTGCATGAACAAATTAGTTAAAAATTAGATGACAAAACAGTCACACAGTTCTTAGGATTAGAAAACGTTATTTTGAGCTTAGGCACTTTTTTCCTGTTTGGAAAAAGTTTGCCAAGGAAATTTTTTTGAAAGGTTATGCTTAATCTCTTTTTAATTACAAGATGTCAGTAACAAAGTTGTCTGAGAAGGTGCGGTTTTTTTCCCCCATCCCTTGCTTGAAGTCATGGCATTTAGAACATGTAACTTCTTATTTTCTTGGAAGAAGAAATCATCATCTGTATACTTCTAGTGATGGCTGTGTTGTCTCTTTTTTTTTTTTTTTTAAGTTGGCTGTTTCTAAAAATGTGGGATAGTATCCTCCAATTTCCATGAGTGGGTTTTGATCTGTAACCAGCATACATTAACTACTTGCAGCTCATCCCAATTAGCTCAGAGGTGCACACTGAGAGCTGTCAATGATCTAGTCCACTCCTATCAGCACATCCCAGAGACCTTTTCTCCAGAGGAAAAATGAATACAGTTTTGTCAGAGGCAGCTCCCTCCTGGTCTTCTCTGAAAGGGAGACAAAAAAGAGAGGAAAAATACCCCCAAACCCTACCTTAATGCAGTGATAAAAGTAGCCTACCTAACTGGAACATTTATGCAGGTTTACTACCTTGCTAGTAAAAGATGAGACAGGATCTCTGTAAAGGAAGACTTGGAGAGCCCTGTCTAACAGTAGCTTGTGTAGCTTTCTACAGAAAGCTTTGGAAAGACTTGGACATCAAACAGGCAAGCCTGAATTTGGCAAGTTAATAGCTTGCCTGTGGTGAATGCTCTTTGTAACCTAGTTATTTGAAATATCTGTTTAGCCTAAAGCTTAAACTAATGTTGCATTTTAGACTAGCTTATTATAAATATTGTTCTTGTACTGTGGTGAGTTATTATCTCTAACAGAAACATGACAGGCTTGCAGTGGATTTGCCAGTTAATTCTTGATTAATTTTAGTTGAATTCCAGTTTCACAGTTGCAAAATCCAATTCCTTTATATTTTTGTTAGTTGCAGATGGTTCTGAGTCACACTTCAGTTTTCTTGCTTTTCTTCTCTGGTGAAGTGGCTCAGCAATAGAAAGCTTGTTCCAGCATAGGAATTGTGTTCTGCATAGTCCCAGAGACAGGAACTGAATCATGGAAAAGAGTTCTCAGGAAGCAAGTAGAGATTTTTGCCCAGTACTGTTTTCGTCCTCTGCTTGCCTCCAAATGTGCTGGGAGTAAAAACAGGAGTTGGAAAAAGTTGAGACCAATTTTCTTCATCAGTCTTTCATGACCATATGTTCAGGTTTGTCTGCATCATCTTATGAGTGGCTTTAGACCTTAAGTGATAGCTTGCTTCTGTCATGTGAGTAGCTAGGATTAAAGCCTTTTAAAGATAGGTAGGGAAGTGCTGGCTTTGAGAAAATAATCTGTGATGCATTGGATTATGAACAGTATAATTTTTAGCTGGCATTTTGTTTTAAGAAATCCTTCCACACGTAGTCACAGTACATAGTAGGGAAACTTAACTTTCTAGATCCCAGAAGGACTGGGCATATTGTAATCCTAGACTTGTAATTGTACTTGAATGTTAAACCAGAATAATTTTGCTGCATATGAAGTCCTTGTTTATCTTCTAGAAATAAGGGAGGCTGGGGGTGCTTTATGTGTCCTCACCCCTGGATTCTCTCAGCTCTTTAGAGACTGGAATTGAGCACATTGTAATTGAGTATGAGGTAGCAGAGCCCTTTAGGACATGACGTGCATCACACTGAGGCTTTTAAAAATAAATGATCACATGCCAAGTTCAGTTGTAAAATGGCATGTACAAAAGAACACATTTGGATTAAAACCCAGTGAGCCCTAGATTTATTTCAGATATATGTAGTGGTAAGGGGTTTTTTTTTCTCTCTAATAATGTAATAGAACGTAGAAGTTGTTTAAGTGATGCCATTATGGAAAAACCATATGCTACAATCTTTTACCTCAGGCTTGCTGAATTTAATACAATTTTGAAGAATTTTTTCTGGCCCTTCACTAATTTTTTTTTGTGGATTGAAACTTCCCAGATTGTTATTGAAAATCTTCTGTAATCCCTATTTACTAGTTAGCTGGAAAAATGAAAGCACACCAATGGACTTGATGAAATATATTTTTAAGGATACTGATTTAAAACCGATGCTTATTAAAGTAGTGTATTTTGAATAAATAAATTAGGAAATATTCTTCCTCTCTGAGAAAAAATTATTTGGTCTGATACAACATCTGCAATATGCAGTGCCTGCAAGCATGCACACAGTAATTACTTACTTTCTTGCTTGATTTTTATCTCTACAGTTTCAAGTGTTGTTCCAAATAAATAGGACTGGGGCAGCAATATTTATGTCAGTGTTCAAAAAATTGTTTAGAAGATTATCCTTCCATTAGTAGAACAGTAGAGTAATAATCAACAACACAGTAAAACAAATTAGGTTCAAAGTGTTCTCAAACACACAAATGAAGCACTGAAAGGAGAGTGACTGTTATAAATGGGTTGGCACTGTTAATGATTAAAGAAGTAATACTAAAGATATCAGTTTAGATGATAATATTATTTCTGGACTGCCATTTTAGTTTGTTACTTGGGTTTTTTTCCTTTATATATGGCAGGGAAAAAAAAAATGCTGCCAAGGTGTTGTTGCATAAAATACCCTTTTTCACCTCCACAGTTTTCTATTAATATTGTTCTTAGCTCTTTTACGTTTACAAGATAAGTAGATTTTATTTTTTTCTACTTCTATAGAATGAAACGAGGAAGGAAAACTAATGAGGCCAACAGCAGTTCATCTGAAGACAGAACTGAGAAGGAATCCAAGAGACACAAGGTAGAGAAGAAAACCACAGTTGTGCAGAGTCCTGACTGGGCAAACCTGCTGCAAGACATTATCCTGCAGGTGTTCCAGTACTTGCCACTTCTGGATCGTGCTCATGCATCCCAGGTCTGCAGGAGCTGGAACCAAGTGTTTCATATGCCTGATCTCTGGAGGTGCTTTGAGTTTGAACTGAATCAACCAGCCACATCGAACCTGAGGACTACACACCCTGAACTAATCAAGCAAATAATAAAGAGGCATTCCAATCACCTGCAGTATGTTAGCTTCAAGGTAGTGTATTTTATAGGCTTTTTAAAAGTAACTTTCATTCTAAAGGGAATAGGGCAGCTGTCAGTGTGGTAAGTGGCCTTGTTTTCAGGCTTAATATACGGAAGAAATGGTTTCTCTAAATGGACATGTAGACATGGAGGTTACCTCCCAATTCATTTGTTTGGGTATATTTTCAGGACCAAAACTTGGAATAACGGTACTGAACATACCTTTTCAGTGTCTTACTTCTGTTAGATGGGAATTTTTTTGGTTGGTGGTGTGGTTTGTTTGGGGTTTTTTTTTTCTGGTTTTTTATGTCTTTTTTTTCTTTTTTTTTGTGGGTATTTTATTGGTTTTGGCTTTTTAGGTATTTTTGAGGGGTTTTTGTAGCAGTTTAGCTGCTTAAAATTCTGTTTCATGAAGCGCACAGAGATAGTTGTGATACGACTGCATGTGTGGGTTACTGCCTCAGAATTAAGTTCAGTCAGGATGCATAAGTTGAGCACTTCCCCATTTCACATCCTGTAGTTACTTGGCTCTAATATTCATGGTTTGAAGACAGCTAATGTGCTGAGAGTGACTTCAATACTACTAGTCCTCAACTAGCAGTTTTAATATTAAATTGTATGGGATTGTCTGTGCTTAGCACAACTGCGTTTCAGGGGACTGAAAAAGTATGTGGGATTTGCGCACGATAGTGCATGTACTGATTGTGCCTGGCTGAGAAATACCATTTGATGAGAATTGGTTCTGTTCACACTGTGGAATTATTTTCAGCAGATGAAAACCTTTAATGTGGGCTTACATACCAGTGTGTTTTGGAAGGGTGTTGTGAATCTCATGGCTGCATATGCATCAGCTGTGTGAGAAATTTGGAAGGGAAATGCGTTGTGCAGCAAGTTCAGCATACTTGCTTCTGAGATCAGGCAGTTCTAATGCTGGAATCATTAGCATGTGAGTAGCTGAGTCACCTCTGCTTGATCACATGTATTGCTACTGCTTGCTTGCAATACCAGGTACAAACTGTTACCACAAGATTTGCAGGGCTTTTATCAGCATCCAAATAAAGAAAACCTAGGGCTGTAGTGGAGTGACCTCCCAGTGTCTTATCTCCTGTCTATGTTGCTTTACACCCAAAGAATTTCAGGTGCTCTTTGCTTGTAGGGTGATCCATCACTTCTTTCACGTGTCACTTCAGTTGTCCTCAGTGTTGCAGAATACACAAGGAAGTGAGTGTAACACCATTTCTCTGTAAGGGCTGAAAACATAAAGGGTATTTTCTGTAGGCAAAGAAAGATGAAATTGTTAAAAGTCAAGGTTTTTCAGCTTGTATTTGAGGAGAAAATGAATGTTTATTGGACTTAATCTGTTGCTGCCAAGGTAGCATGGCTTATGGTGGAGTTAAATCTGATCCTGTGATCAAGCTTTGTAGTATTCTGTAGGTTTGCAAAGCTGTCATGGCTGCTGTACATAAGGGTTATTCAGAAAGCACATCTGAGTGTCAGGAGAAGTCCATTGGAGACACATGAGGTGATTTGGTTGGGTAGCAAGCTGACTAATGAAGGTTTTGAGGTTTGCGTTGGTTTGCTTGGTTTGGATTGGGTTTTTTAGATTATCCATTGCATCTGTTGTGGTTTTAAGAGTGTAGGGCCAGTCATGCAGGTTCATATAGTAATGCACTTAACTCTCCAGCAGCTCAATTTTATGAACTGAGACACTGCAAAAAGAAGTGGCTTTTGGACATAGTAAAGGATTTACAGAATTCTTGCATTTTGGTAAGCAGGAATGTAAAGAGGAATTTGAATGGCTCTGGACATTGTTACTTGATGTGCAATGAGTGTCTTGGAACAAGCTGTTTAGCTGACCCCTCACCATGCTATATTTTACCAAAGTGTTTAGAAGAGTAGTGAATTTATAGCGAATAGTCTTGGATTTTTGGTTCATACTTTTTTGGGGAATAAAGAATAACATTGATGAATTCACAATGAAGATTTTTTTCAACATCACATTTCAGAAGATAAAGTGAAAAAAAAGTTAAAAAGTATATTTGCAGTGCTTTCTGAACACAAAATTCATTTTGTTTTAAGGTGGACAGTAGCAAGGAATCTGCAGAAGCAGCATGTGATATTTTATCACAGCTTGTGAATTGCTCTCTGAAAACACTTGGGCTAATTTCAACTGCCCGGCCAAGCTTCATGGATTTACCAAAGGTATTTTATTATGTATATTTTCTATTGCAAAGTATTGCAGTGTTTCATACAGTACTTCTGTAACTTTATGAAAAGTTCTGTTTTAGAAATATGAATCTTGGATTAAAGTTTATTTGTGGTCTGGTCTCTAATAAAGGGAGAAGCTAATATGTACAGTGATGGATATATCAAGTTCCATTCAGTCTCTGAATCATGTGAGAATGTAGGCCTGACCTTGTTGTTTCAAGTCATCCTGTCTGTTGACCTCAATGTAGTGCTGAGCAACATGGTGCAATTTAAGAGGCTAGACAGTTCAGGTCTGTGTAATTGTGATGTGGGGTTTGTTTAGGAGACAGTTACAATTAAATGAGTGGTAGAGTTTTATCCATGTGGACTTGCCATAGGGCTTCTGATCTCTTCAGAAAGAAACAGGATTGTGATTTGCAGGGCTTTATGTCATGCAGTCAAGCATCAGCATCCTTGGTGAAGTGCGTTGTATTTCTGAAATTTTCAGTCAAAATTTCTACCTTGCATGTTTACCAAAAATCAGATCTTGTTAGAAGGCATTTAATCTGGAAGACAACAAATCTCTTACGTGTGCTTCTAGAGAAGCATTCCTGCTAGTGAGGTGGACATGTACTATTGCTAAGGAGCAGGGGAGTGGTTGTGAAGGGCCAGATACAAACAGACTGTTAGCTAGATCTCATGGCTGGTGATGGCAGTAAGGACAAGGAAGAACTAGAGACAGCCTCGGGAAAGGAAGTAGGCTGCAGGTAAGGTTAGTTACAGGAGAGTTATCAATTATTGCAGTGGTCACTGCCACATCATGTAGCTCTCTTGAATACATATTTTTAATTCATAGTTACCAGAGAGGCTTTTCAGATATTTCACTAGTTTTGCCCCATTTTTTTTTTCCTTTTCTGATGTTCTTCAAGGTGTGATGATAAGAAAACCTGAATGTAGTGAAAACAACCCACAGCATGTTAAAAGTACTTTCAGCTCTTTCTTACTGTTTTCTTTATTAATCTGAATGCTGCTTTAGCTCTCTTAGTTTTCACTGGAGGGATATATTAGGGTCATGTCCAGCTTGCTGAGTAATTACTTGTAATTGTTCATGCTATGTTCTTATTCAGCTTCAAGGCTTATAAAGCACAGGCTTCCTTTTTTTGTTCTCAGTAAGTTCACATTTGGCATTTAAAAAATAGATTGAAAATAAGCCCAAATTAGCTCTAAGAATAATTTGCCTTATGGTGTTTACAACTTCAATAGTTTCATCATTGGCATAAGGGACAGCTAGTGAAACTAAAGAATTTAATTTGGCCGTGACTGAATTCTTGTGGGAAGCTGTTAGTGACAGGTCCATTAGATGAGAAGCAGCCAAGGATGAATTAATTAGGAAAATGGTTAATACTTTGCTGTGGTTTTGGATTTTTTGGGGGTGGGTTTATTTTTATCACTGTATAGGAAGTCTGAACTACTTGGCATTATCTTCATCAGTGCTGTTTTGTTGTCAAGTGACCTGACATATGGCAAATATCTGTAACTCATATTTGGAATTGTGTTGCCTGTCTTTTCACTAAGTACATTCTAGATGAGTAGAATCTTCTAAAGAATCATACTACAGATGTAGCAATACTGAAAAGACCAACTTTTACATGTTGGAATATTGCTTGTTTCCCATTAGCTCTTCAAACTGGGATGTTCAAGTTACCCTTTTTTATAAGTGTGGTTAACTTTCTTTGCCTTCCTGTTTAACAGCTTTCTTTTTCTAAACACAGAGAAAAAAAAACACAGTACTAACACTCATAATACAGAGCTGCAGTAATATTAAAGCATCTTTTCTTCTGTACATCTATAAGCAGGGTACTGTCAGGATAGTTGGAGTGGTCCCTAAAGCCCAAGTGCGTAAAGATTCTGGGTTGAGTTTCCTGTTTCCATTTGCATGAACTCACTTTGAAAGTTTGTGTATAGGTGAAAGCAGTAAGTTCTATTCTAAATCTAATTATGTGGCAGTTTTATCAAAAAGCACAAATATATCACCTAAAAATGAACAAATATTGTTGCCAGGCCTTCTCTCATATAACTGTATTCAGAATATGTGCCTGAGGCTCAGAGTGAAACAGGCTTGAAATCTGAGTAGTAGGTCAATTTTTTTAAGATACTTAATGTAGCACATGGAGAAAATACTTTTTTGAAGTCTTCTGTTTAGTCAGTCCTGTAAGAAATGATGAACTAACTATTCACTTCATACCACCAGTGGTTTCTACAATCACTGCTGTATCTGCTCCTTAGTCTGTGTTTCTCAAGTTTAGGTTTCCAGGGCTCTGTCTTTAATGGTAAGTTTCAGTGGTTATGCAAAAATGCTGAGTACTTGTCTTACCTTATCTATGCTGCTTATTCAGTAATTAATTGATTTCCTGCTCCTTGACTCTGTTTGGACCACTCCAGTTAGCTTCCCAAGAAATCCATCCAAACTCTTTAAGTACTCTTGTGTGGGTGGTAGGCAGGCAGTACAGTCATTTAGCTTTGAATACAAACACTCCTGACTATGTTTGCATCTCACCAATGCAGCACAACTTGCCATTTGGGAATTCCTCTCCTGGAAGATGCTTTTTTTAGGGTGTGACTTGCCTCATCTGTTCAAAGGACATAAAAAAATCCTCAAATTAGGGCTTCTAGGCTTTCCCTTTGCTTGTGGTCTTTCTGTAGATTTAAATTTGTGCAGTGGATTGCCCAGAGTCAGGTTCTTAATTAACATCTAATGTTATGCATTCTGATTTGCCCAATTCATAAATGGATAGCAAAAAATAATTACGCTTCCTCTACTAAAAATGTCAGTTTTAATATTGTTTTTTAATTACACAATATTGAATGCTTTTTCAACAAATAAGAAGTAAAAAGTAGGACTGCTGCGTACAGTGCAAAACCATTGAGATTTTTACTTCAGATACTACTCTTTCATTTAAACTTTCTTTTTTTTCAGTCTCACTTTATTTCTGCACTGACTGTGGTGTTTGTGAACTCCAAATCCCTCTCTTCACTTAAGATTGATGACACACCAGTAGATGATCCATCTCTCAAGGTTCTGGTGGCTAACAACAGCGACACACTCAAACTGTTGAAAATGAGCAGTTGTCCTCATGTTTCTCCAGCTGGTAAGCTACTGTGGTTTTGGAGTTAGCCTGTTTGGCATTTTTTGGTTGGTTGGTTGGGATTTTTTAATGCGTGCATTAAACTCTGTGGGAAACCTCTGAAAAAATAGGGCTGTGATAAGAGGGAAGATGAGTATGGTGTTACTGGTAACTGTCCCTGAATAAAGTACTTTCAGCTGGTGGTCAATCCATCTGTCCTACTACTTCACAGTGGCCACTGGGCTAGTAATAAAATAGTGCATGTCTATTGTGGGCAAATAGTTAACCTCATGTGGAACTTAATGAAAATATATCAAATTGATTGTGCACTATTTGTGCAATGACTAAGTATTCCAATACAATTAAGCTTTTTTTAGAATACAAGTTTCTTTTCCATACTTTGATATATGTGGGTTTTGACTGCTGCCATGCCATGCATTAGGAAGATGCTGGTTCAGTCATTCTGAAAGAAAGTCATTGCTGGAGAATAACTGCAGACAGCATCAAAAAGGGGAGATGAGACTGAGCTGTGCAAAACTTCTACTGTCACCAAGTGTACTTCTCTAACACTCTTAAGTGTGTCTGTAACAAGAATGAAGCCAGCTCATATCAGAATAAACTCAGCCAAGATTGTTGAAGTTCACAGAATTAACATTTGTGGTAGACATCCGCAAAGCACAGCAGGTTTAAGATTTATTCACAGTCCATCAGCTTAACACTTACAGTTTTACACGGAGAAAGGGAAGAGGAATTGTAAATGAAATGCTGGCAACAAAGTATGATTCCTCTTCTGAGGATGAGTAGAAACTATAGAAACCATAACACCATAACTTTCTCCATGCAAATACATTGCAACTGTAAATGCTAGATGCATTATCTGTCAAAATCACCAGCAGGACTCCTAAAAGGGGAAAGAGGAAAGCAGTACTGTTGCAGAGGGCGTGTTATTGTAGGGATAACAAACAAAACAAACTTAATACCTTTTGCAAGTGTAGCTCTCAGACAAAACCTTGTGCTTGGTTTTGTATAAAGAAATCCTGAAAATGCAGGATGTTTTGCAACAGCCTGGTCCAGCAAAGGGATCATGGATTTAATTGCAATATTGCCTCCTGCAAAGCTTTCTAATCATAGATGGAGGTTGTTTAAATTGGCTTTAGGGACTGGCTTTTCCAACTTAAAATTGTTTTTTGAGAATCCTTGTGTCTGAGAAGTGCAAGAGCTGTACTGTGTCTGTCAAGAGGAAAAGGCTTCAGCAGTAATTTGTCACTAGGCAGAGTCTTTTCCTTGGACTTGGATTGAACAGTAACCTGTCAGCTCTAGCAGACTTTGCTGGCTTGTGGATAATCCTTGCTAGAATGCTTCATTGGAACATCATACACTTGATAATTTGGGAGGAGACATGGGTGTGTTCCAGTTGATGTGTCTTGCATGGTTTTAAATAGAAGGAACAATGGATAAGAAATTTTCATGCTTGTTTAAGAAGCCCAGCCACTATTGTCCTTAATGGAGTGGAGATGAATAGATTTGGGTAAGATGCATTAGTAACAAAACCAGGGAGTGCTAAGCAAACAGTAGGAGAGTTTAATTGTTTAATTCAGGTATGGGTGTGCCTTGAGATGGAGAACCAAGTGAATGCACTGGGTTTGCATGGCACTGTTTTGTGGGGCAGTGAGGGGGCTACAGGAGCGGCTTCTGTGAAAACTGCCAGAAGCTTCCCCATGTCCAACAGAGCCAAGGCCAAGACCATCAGTGACAATGGCAGCGCCTGTGGGATAACCTGTGTAAGAAGGGGGAAAAGGTACTGCAGGACAGCAATTGCAGCTGGAGATAGGAGTGAGAATACATGAGAGAAACATCTCTGCAGACACCAAGGTCAGTGAAGAAGGAGGGGCAGGAGCTGATCCAGGTGCTGGAACTGAGATTCCCCTGCAGCCCCTGGTGCAGACCATGGTGAGGCAGCTGTGCAGAGATCCACCTGCAGCCCGTGGAGGACCTCATGTTGGAGCAGGTGGATGCCTGAAGGAGGCTGTGAGCCTGTGGGAAGCCCATGCTGGAAGAGTCTCTTAGAAGGAAGAGCTAAGAGAGGAGCCTATGCTGGAGCAGGCTTGATGGCAGGAATTTACCATGTGAAGAACACGAGTCTGTTCCTGAAGGACTGCACGCCATGGAAGAGACCCACACTGGAGCATTTTGTGAAGAACTGCAGTCTGAGAAGGACTCCCACTGGAGAAGTTTGTGGGTCTGCTCCCATGTGAGGGACTCCATGCTAGAGCTGGGAAAGAATGTGAGGGGTCTCCCCCTGAGAAGGAAGGAGTGGCAGAGACAATATCTGACAAACTGACAACAGCCTCCATTCCCTGTTCCCTTGTGCTGCTGGGAGGGAATGAGGTAGAGAAAATCATGAGGGGGTTAAGCCTGGGAAGAACAGAAGAGTGAGAGGAAGGTGTGATGCACCACTGTCACGAGGGAAAACGCAGTGACCACAGCGGAGTCGGAGCGGGAAAAGAGGAAGTTTAATATTTTTCTTTCAGCTTATATAGATTTCTAGAAAAGGAATCACATTGGAATACTGAGGTTCAACCTCTTCAATTCCACTGGTCTGAGAAAGTGTCCATCAATTGTCTCTCTTACAGAAAGGAATGTAAACCATATAGATGATTACAGAAAAACATTGCTTTGTTTACATGAAAATGTATGAGAAAATTTTGACTCCAATTTAGAAGGCTGAAAAGCAGTGTGACAAAGGTGTGTTAAGATTCAATTTCTCATTACCCTACTCTGATTCAGTTGATAATAAATTGATTTCCCCAAGTTGAGTCTGTTTTACCCATGATGGTAATTGGTGAGTGATCTTGGTCACCCTTACCTTCATTCTTGAGTTTTTAATTGTATTCTCCTTCCCCTGCCCAGCTGGGGAAAGGAGTGATTGCACAGCTTTGGAGGGCACCTGGTGTCCAGGGAGGGACAACCCACCAAGTGGAACAGAAGAACAAAGCTGGTACGTGGATAGTTGGCTTCAAGAGTAGGCAGGCTGCAAAAATGATCTCTTGAAGGAAAATGTGACCTGGATTTTTTTTTATAATGGGAATATTGTAATGGGAATATTATAATTAGCAGGCTGCAGTAAATGTAGAAAAACTTTATTGAACCAAAAAGGCTGTGAGCTGCAAAACTAATTACTTATAGATGCAGTTAAAAATGTCTTCAGATTGGAGGAGGGGAGAATGTTCACTACTAGGTCAGTTCTGAAGAAATTTTTAGTGAAGGACAGAAAAGAGTAATGAAAGTAGAGCAAGAGACTCCACTACTGCAGGGATAAAGGAAAAAGATTGGTATCAAACAGGGAATTGCTCAAAGTTACTGTACAAAGATAAATAGGCACGTTTGAATTTGGGCTGGAGAAACAAAGGCAGTGATGTATTTCTAATCTTTGTGGGCTTATCTGAAGTTTCTTCTGTTTGTTGTTTCCCCTCTGAAATACTTACTGTTGTAACAGAGGGAATGGAAGGTGTTCTGTAAAGGTGGTGTTTCTGCTCTGGCATGGGGACAGGAGGGCTGCTTCTCTTGGAGCGGGAGTTGGGAAGCAGAGTGTGTGTCAAGTGTGCCTGCATCAGGGACATCATGGGTCAGGGATTTTTTTTGAGGCAACTGTGCAGTAAGATGAGAGAGCAGAGCCATTTACCTCTCAGTGACACAAAGGTGTAGGCAGTGCCTAGGGATGTTCTGTAAAGTATGTGGGCTCCAGGCAGGCCCTCTAGTTGCTGTCTACACTGTATTCACTGTTAGCTCTGTATGTAGGATGCATAATTGCATTAACAGACTGCATATCCAGTTCTAGACCCATAAAAATCACAGTAAGTTGAACCCCAGCTCTTCCCTTTTTGCTTTACACTGGTCCATAATGCACCCATAAAGTTAACAAGGATTGGATGGCAGCCAGGACAACAAGCTTTGTCAAGAGGAGAAAATATATATGGATCTTGAAACTGCCTAAAATACTTCATATCTCAGCAGACCTAGGCTTTCTGAAGCAGAATGTCTGAGTTTCCTTAGAGAGTGATCACAGTAACCCTTCTGATTCATACAGAATGTTTCTATGCTCAGTATAGGCTTAAGTTTAATAGCTGCATCTTAAAATAACTGCTGTTTTCTGAATTTCTTCCTGTTGCTTCAGAGCTATAGTGTATTGAGTTCAGGTTTTTCAGTTCCATGTTAAATGCTATGTTCTCATCCCCTCTATTAATGGAAAGGCTGTATCCCACATTTCTTGCAGTTTTCTGGGTCACATGAAATGCAGAGGACTGTGTGCTGTTCTTAGTGCTTTTTATTTTTTTCAGTACTGTTACCAGTATAATACCATCGTTTGTATCTACAAATAGTATGAGTGGAAACCTTAGACTGACCTGAATTCTCTTTTTAATGTTTTTGTCTTCTGTGAGCAGCAGATTATATTGAATCATTAAAGAGAGTCTGAAAATTGCTCTTCTAGAAATTACTGCTCCAAATTTCTAGTGTTTTGCCTCTTTTTTGCTGTAGCTTTTCCATATTTAACTATTTATACTTTCCGAGAAAAAAACAAATACTGACAGCAGCAACCTCTGTATTGAATTAAAATCTAACATTCATTTTACTTTTGCTTTACATTGGCTTTTCTTCAGATGACAAATTTCATTCACAGTTGCTTTGTCAGCCACAGAGCAGTCAGCAGTTCTTCCAGAGCTGGCTAAGGAAATACTTTTGTCACGAGTAAGGACCTTTTACAAAAATGAGGTTGAGTATATGTGGTCTTACAACAGGGCAGAACAGTCAGAATATGCTGTTTATGTATTTGTCACTTCTGTTACTGTATTTGTTCACCTCTTTAGGATTCCCAGCAAAATAGAGATGTAGTCACATTGTGTCTGTCTTACGTGTAGGTACAAAGAAGTCACAAGATCCTGCTTGTGAAAAAGATCGATGTTCAGGTTGTCCAGTATGAATTGGTTTTAAGGTTTTGGTTGCACATTTGAAAGAGGTGCCCATAGCACCCTCCTGATGCACAAAAACAAATTCCCTCCTGTTTCTTGTTCAGTCATCAGTGCCTTTATGCGTGTAACCCCTTGCATAATGTTCTCTTCTCGCAGGTATCCTTTGTGTGGCTGACCAGTGCCATGGCTTGCGTGAGCTGGCGCTGAACTACCACCTGCTGAGTGATGAGCTGCTGCTTGCTTTGTCTTCTGAGAAACACGTCAGGTTAGAACACTTGCGCATTGATGTTGTCAGCGAAAATCCCGGACAGACTCAGTTCCACACCATTCAGAAGAGCAGCTGGGACGCTTTCATCAAGCATTCTCCTAAAGTGAATTTAGTCATGTACTTTTTCTTGTATGAGGAGGAGTTTGACCCGTTCTTTCGTTACGAGATCCCGGTCACTCACCTTTACTTCGGAAGGTCTGTCAGCAAGGACGTGCTGGGCCGCGTTGGGATGACGTGCCCGCGGCTGGTGGAACTGGTGGTGTGTGCCAATGGATTACGGCCGCTGGACGAGGAGCTGATCTGCATCGCCGAGCGGTGCAAGTACCTGTCAGCCGTGGGCCTCGGAGAATGTGAAGTCTCTTGCAGTGCCTTTGTTGAGTTTGTGAAGATGTGTGGCGGTCGCCTCTCTCAGCTCTCCATTATGGAGGAAGTTTTGATTCCTGATCAGAAATACAGCTTGGAGCAGATTCACTGGGAAGTTTCAAAGCATCTTGGTAGAGTCTGGTTCCCAGACATGATGCCCACTTGGTAAAGTCCTTAAAAGACTCCAGGGCAAATGGAGTAGCACCTTAAACACAAGCTTACCATATTGCAATTTCCTGTATAAGCTTATTTAATAATATAGATTTTACTGCAAGTTAATGGTTTGATTAGAAAATTAATTTTTCTTTGAAAATTTGTTTTGGAACTTAAGAACCAAAAGTAGAGTTCACAGCTCCAAAACCTGTTTTCATCCAGACAAAATTCAGATTTCTGTTTTAAAAGTGACCTCAAACATTTTTGGAAATGAAAATTATTTAAAATATTGAAATGTACTTGCAAAATACCAGTTTTAATATGCTGGTTTTTTTTGATTTAGATTAGTAGTATTGGACACAATCATATTTGATCTTAAAAACCCAAACAAAACCCCACCAAAATTGCATGCTTTTGTTGCAGACTGTAGCATTTCTGAATCCCGTCACCTCGGTGACAAGATGATGATTATAAGAAGTGTTTAGTAGCCTGTGAAATACACACGTTCTGTTAAGTCATCAAGGCAAGAGCAATACATAATAATAAATTTAAACTGAAGTAGTAAGTTTACCACCTTTTTCAACAGATTATTAGATCCATCTAAAGTGTATTTAGAGCATTAACCAGTAGTGTGAGCTACCAAAAGCGATGTGGGGTTTTTTCTCCCCTCTATGCATTTTAATGTAGTTTGCTTATGGGGTCTCAGATCTGCGTCTAAACCTGTTTTAAGGTATTTTATGTCTAGCTCAGGAAGCAAAGCTTTCCTGGGAAAAATGTAGATACATTGTATTTAAAACCACACTGGAGTTAATGAGCTTTTCTTGCACATTAACTGGTTTGGCAGCATATGGTGAGATGGAATAATGTATGGTTTGTGAAATGAACCCAGCAATGTTATTCTGATGATGTGGGTGAGAGCAGTGTGAGGTGAGAAAGGTAAAATTTGAATGTTGACCAAGAACCTTTTCACAAAACCTTAGACCTTTTGGCTGCTTTCAATTTGACAGAAATGACATTGGAACTGTTGCTTAAGCTGTATAAACTAACTGTATACTGTAAATCTGTTTCAGAAATGTTTATGTATAAAGTGGATGTTTGATAGATAATAATTTTTGTATACCTTTAATTCAGCTAGTTCTGTCATTTCATAATATTTAACAACCCAAAAGGAGTAGACTTGGTGAAGTAGAGCAATAGACAAAAATTTGTTTCGAACATTTGATAAATCAGTTTTATTAAAGAAAGTTTTGAGTTTGTCAGTGGCGTAGGCAAGACACTGCCTGTGATCTGGATGTGGCTTGTGACTTCATTTTTTACTGCCAACAGTTATTTTCTCTTTGAGGTTACTGATGGTAACACTGAAGTATTGCCCAGACAGCTGCATGTTTGAGAGATGTGGTCAGCCCTCAGCAAGGCAGAGCTGCCCCTGCAGGCTGGGTTGTGCTTAGCTGGTGGCTGCTTCTCACTTGAGCTGTACATCCCCTTCTGTAGTAAGTAGGTTTCCTTCATCTCTGATTTCAGTCATGTTTATCCAAATGTATAATTTAGTGTAATACACTTATGAGTGTATTTAAGTTCATAACTATATTTTGAGCAAACGATGCTCAGCGGACTGGACATCTTTATAGGGGAGTTGTATGTTCCTGTAGAGCTTTGATTTAAAAAATGCATTTTATGAAATACGCGGGTTTTGTATTAGAATTTGTTAAATTAATGTAATACTATAATTTGCTTTTATTTGTACAAAAGGTGTCAATATATTTAGTCCGTAAAAGTAAAAAAGCTCTGTGTCTTTTATAACCTGACTCTCAGAACTGCCTGTATGAGAAAGGTGAAGTAACACTTGTAGTGTGGGGAACAGGATTTAGTTTTCATTAAATTAATGTGAAATAATACCATTTGTAACGGAGCCGAAACCTCTTTGGACCTTGACTGCAGGTGTCCCAATGCTGGCAAGGTAAGTGACCAACGTGCTGGTAGGGGGAATAACTGAAAGGCAAGGCACAACCTCAGTACCAGATCCCACTCCTGGAATTCACACTTGTGAAACCCAGTGTTCTGTAACTCACAGAGGGGCCTCTGTCAGACCCCAGTGTGAGGAACATGTTAGGAGCTGAAGCTGGCAGGGTTGGTTTGTAGCAGAACTGCTTCTGCAGCAAGGTAACTGGCTGGCTCTGAGAAGGCTGTGTTGTTGCACTGACTTCAAAAAGTCCTTCCTGAATGCAACACCACATTATACTGGTTACTAAGATGTTCAGCACAAGAAGACTGCTTAAAAGCAGTTGTCTCTCTCTTCCAGTGAAGGTCAGCAGTTTTTATACATTGAATCATTGACTTAATGTGTGCAGTGAAAAATCTTACCTCTGAATCGAAGTGGTTACAAGTTCTGATACTGAAGGCAGCAGCTCTCCTAATCCAGAACATCTGTGGGTGGGTTTGTGAGGGGGAAGGCAGAGAGCATTAGTACCAGCGATTTTCACTGCACGGCCCTTTGGGAGCAGCACACTACATTTGACCTTGGTTAATGATGAGCCAGGATCTGCTTTCCTAGAGAACCCTCCTAGAATGAAGTGTGGCTTGCAGCCCATGGGTGTGGCAGTGCAGCAGTTCTGCACAAGACCACTGTGCAGACTTGGAAATTGTTGCAATGATTGTGTATTTTGCCCTCAAGTGCAACGTGCATAAGAACAGGGAGCAGAACCAAGGACAGTCCAAAGTGATGAACAAGTCCTGTATTCAAAGTGTGAGTGTATTCAAAGACTGAGTGACAGTGACACAAGCTTATCCTTGAGCCTGGCAGTTTGGACAGTCCCCTGGTTCCTACTGTTGGGAGTGCTAATACCACCTGGCTATAGTGAAATGAGGTGAGATCTACCTATTTCTATTCCCTGTGTGACTTTCAGGAGGAGGCTGTCCTTAAGTGTTTGTGGTGAATAGGTGGTTTTCAGTCACAAACATCATCAGGTGCACAGAAGCTGTTTGTGACATCTAAGACTTCCTTTTTAAGTTAAAAAGTGTCATTTTTATGGATCTATTCTGGGCTTGTCTAAACATTGCAGAATAAGCCTGTTTATCACCTCTGTTTTTTTGGATCTGACTGTAGGCCCAACTCAAGGATTGTGGATTTTGCTTACAAGAGAGCATTGCACTCAACTTCAACTCATTCCAGTGCAGTGATTCCAGTTTAACTGCAACAATGGCATCTCTTTCAGGACTGCAGTTTATACTGGTGGAGTTTATTCCCAGTCAACTGTGCATTCAGTCTGAACAATAAACACACAACACCCTCCCCCACTTGAGAGAAGAAAGTGAGAGCTCTCTCTCCAACCCCTGTGCCCAGCAGGAATAAATATTGGCCTCAGAAGAACTCATGTATGTTACATAAAGAGCAACTCCTACACTGATAATTGCTACCTTTAAACTGAGGGTAGTCAAAGTGTGAAGTAGGCACACGTGGCTGCATGGAGGAATCCCCACATCACTGGCAGTGTGATCTATGGGCTTGGGTCTGCGATCCTATTTCCCCTTCAGAGCTTTGAACACTGGTTTGTGATGCTGAGACTTTTTCCTGGGAAGACAAAGGTGGGTTTAACAACACTGAGAGTTTCAAAGTCATAAAAACATTAATCAGTGAGAATGTAACTTCCATAGACAGGCTTGCTGCAGCCCCTTTGACTTCCCTAGAACCTCGTGAATTACCTTCCTGTAGGTGCTATGTGGTGCTTGGTTGCTGGCTGGGGTGAAACCACGACAGTATCTTATTCCAAAGCTGAGCTCAGTCACAAGGGTCTGTGACTTTTGCCTCAGAATGAAAGACTTGAATCTTTTTAGTCAAGGATGAAGTTTCACCTAACAGTGGAAGTACCAGCTTGAAGAGAGGTGTGCTTATCCACTTATTCCTCTCCCATTACCTCTCAAGCTCATCCTGTTACATGATAATACAATTCAACTAATTAATTTTAGTGACTTTCTGAATCCAAGAGTAATTTTCTGCCATTCCTATTATTTGAGTCCAAGCACTGTGTACTGTCCTCTCTGGCTGCAGCAGGCTATTAGCTTGGCTCGAGCCAAATGAAACAGCAGAGTTGCATTCCTTGTTCCTGTTTGGCCACAAGAGAGCAATAACCTCTGCAGGACCACGATTCATTCCACAGCTAGTTGTAAAAACATTCAAGTGAGCAGTGAACACTTGGAGATGTTTTACATTGCTGCAGCTATGGTTTTTCTGTTTGCAGGCACCTCAGTATTTCTGGCAATCCAGTGTTCTTCTGGCTCTGGTCCCTTAGGTTTACAGGGAACTAACTAGTTGCCAAAGTGCCCTAGGCAGAGCCTGCAACAGGACTCAAGGACTGCACAGCTGGCACAGCACCACTACTGCAGATATCACTACCAGCAAGAGGCTGCAGTCCCATTTTAGAGCCAGCTCTGTGACAAGCATGGATTTTTGACTCCAATGGTGATGCCCCACAAACTGCCATGACTTCTTTCATAATAAGATTTATATGCTTTTTTAAAAATTTGAAAGGAACATACACAAGTTCTATGAAACTGACCCAATTGAAGCCTCAAGTAGACTTTTAAGATAGTAGACTGGTGGAACACTGCAGTTATGCATCAGTCGACATCAAAACAGGCAGTTTGGCTTTTATCTGTGCCACAGAACACACATGAAAGTGAAGAGCCATCTGTATGTATTGTGTTTACAGTGCAGTTGAAGGAAGCAAAGTGGTGAAAAAGCATCACCCATGCCATCCTCCAGTACATTCACTGGAGGAATACCTGCCCCAGAATACCAGAGAATAGTTCATAGCTCCCAGCTGTACAAACCAAGGAACTACAGGAACATCAGCGTAAGGCACATGTTGAAGGAACTGGACACATCACGACACTGATGTTGAGCGAGTTAGTCCTTGTAGCTTGTGTCCCACCTCTGTTGGTGGCCAGGTGCCATCTGCTGCCACGTGGGCATGCATGTGGAGAGCACCTGAGCTCAGAGCAGGCAGCTGCCTCCTCATTCCCCCTCTGGCACTGCAGAGCTCCACCACTGCCATCTCCCTTCAGGCAGCAGGGGGCCATGGTTGCATCAAAGCCAGCCAGGTCAGAGATGCTGAAGCTTTCACAAATGTGTTATACAGGCAGTAAGACAAAAAATGCAGAGTCTTTCACCTGGTATAGCAGAGCCTTCCCAACACAATTTTTTACAGTCATCAGTGAAACATAGAACCCTTTAACACCATCACAGTAGTGCTCCGAAATCCTTAAGAATATACTGCCATAAAGGCAAGTTCTGTTCTTCAGTAGGCACTCATACACCAAAGGATGCTTTGCTCCCAACAGGCAAAGGGACCTCTTCATAAATTATTTTGAGATAAGGGGACTTCATAGGTAAAAACCAGTATTCCAAGTTGTAAAAGAGGTAAAACTGATGATTCAAGATAACACGATCAATTATTTTAAAAAGATCCACAAAGAACTCCCTGACACTCTGATGCGGTTTAAATGGATTGTAAAAGTCTCTTATAGCTGCTGCCAGTGTCTTGTTTCCTTGTGGCCCAAAAATAGATGTTTCATTGCCCAAATAAACAGGTTCACCACTGAATAAAATTATGCTTGTATAGTTTGTTTGTATCTTCTTGAATACAGCTCCTAAGTCAGCTAGCTTCTGGTAGGTTCTCAGTATAAACTTGGAGCACTCATAAGAGTCAAACCACACTGTTGACTTTTTGTCAGGACTTGCTTGAACTGTCCAGGTCTCGTAGTAAATGCCAGTCTCATTGTCGTATTTTACCCATTGTGCCATTTCATTAAACATGGTTCCTGTAAGATAGGAAAATAAATATTGCAGAGATGAGGTATAAATCAGGATTCATAATATTTTCCACCTATTTCAAGGTTTATCTGCCTCCACTGCAAAAGTTTACTTACACTGCACCTCACCATACACACACATAAGGCTCAGGTTGGAGGGACAAGAGAATCCCACTGAATAAATTACATTTACATACAGGTTATCAAAACTGTGGTTCCTTTTTCTGATCCTTTTCCTCCTACTATGCCAGATCATTCAAACATCAGAGAATTGCGACACTTCTTACTTCGCCTTATCCATGCAGAAAACCAGAGCAGAGGTAGTACAGTCTACAAGAGATGCTGGTAAAATGTTCACCAGATCAACAGACATTTGTGCACTTCAAGTTATAATTAATTCAAAAATTCAGAGCAGAAATTTTCATGCCTCTTCACAAAAGTGATGCAGGCAGACACCCTGCTGATTTAGCAGCTCTGCAGCTGGCAAAGCTGAATTGAGCCAAATTATGAGTGGGATGTAAGACCAGTAAGATGAGATGCTTTTGCCAGCTCTCTGAAGGGAGCAAGTTCAGCTCATGATGCTGTTAATCTGTGCTTGCATCCACTCACCCTCTTTGAGAAGAAATCTGAAAGTTATTGTGAAATTCAAACAACTGAAAACTCTCAGAGATGCTATGTCCTTAAAAGTTTCATGCATATGAAAGTGAGAGAGACAAGGAGGACTATAATAATGCCTCCATGAGACACCACTGTAGCCTCACCTTTCCTGGGTATCAAAAAATCCAGAGAGAGAGAAAACAAGTTCCCCCAGCTGTATGAAAAATCTTTAGTTGGTATTTATACAAAAGAATCCAACCATATCAGGCATCAAATACTTCAGTCACAAACTACAAAAGCAGCTCCACTTTACTTCCTTGTTTAAAGAACTGCTTAGAACTTCTTAGCACTGGATAGATTATGCAGAGACTAAGGCCAGCAAAGCTGCCAAGGGTGGAAGTGGGCACACACAAAGCACTACATCACACAAGCTGTAAGCTGACTCTCCACTCTGTCTTGCACACTATACCAACTTCAGAAACTAAGTGATTTTGGTCACACAAAACTTAACACTCCAAGTCCTCAATAAACTTTTTTTGTAAGTCATTCACTCTATTGCTAGAGCAGTCAATCAGATTTATTTGAATGACCTTTTTATTTTAGGATTGCAGTGATCAGTATATTCCAGGAAACTCTTCTGGTGATCACCTAAGTATTTTGAGGTGTAAGGCCTAGGTTTGTTCTATAACATATGACAGAGACCTATTACTGGGGACATTTTCACAGTTTTTAGGATACATAATGAGGGAGACCGAAGCAGAGATTAATATTTTGTATCTTTGAGACTGTTTCTAAATATGCCTTATTCGTTTGCTCAGTAATGAACATGTTTTCAACAGTTTTTCTATCTCAGCAGTCATCTGCCACTTCACAATAGAAGATTTTGTTTTGGTGAAGCCATGTGAAAAGAGTCCATAATGACTCTGTAGAAATTGTTTTGCTATTTTTACACTCAAGAGACTCAAGTGTTTTTGTACAGCAATACCAATGACACTCACTTAACAACCCTCCAGTGTGAATTGTTCAAAAGGCAGCAGCCTCATGCCACTTTCTGTATTCAATAGAGTGCTTCAAATTAGCATCATTGACTAACACTGCAAATAACCTACAGAACACAAATTAAAAGACACTGCTTTACAAAAGACAAAGCTGACTATATTTTGTATTAACATTAGGCAGAGCATCTAAAATCTACCTGATATTGTGGTCACAAGAACTAAAGTTCCATTTGCCTTCCAGTGTGCATCATCTATTCCTTCATAAAAGCAGGCAGCTCCCTGGTTACACCAGAACGGTGCATCCATGCCAGGCCGCAGATGTGGAAAGGTGCAGTTCCCAAGCTGGAAGAGCTCATACCACTCCATTGTGTAGTTTTTGCCTGTTAGAGAGCTCTTGAAACCCACAGCATCATGCATAATTTTCTGGAAAATAAAAATAAAACAAAAAGAACCAAACCACCAAAACTTTGATTTCATAACAATTTCAGGTTGACCTGTACAGAAGCTAAGATGTTCCAGAGCTGTTCTGTAACAGGGTGAGAAGATGGGAGGGAGTTCCTGTAACATCTTGGATTCAGTAACACTGAAGCACAACACACCAGATTGCATGACACACATACTTTTATCAGAGCATCATGCTGTCTCAGTGGTTGTCTATCCATCCATTGTAAATTCTGTCACTTGGAGGCAGATACTCCGTGGGAGCTCATCATCAAGACTCAAGCTGACTTTTGAATCCTTCAAAAAAGGATTCATACTTCATGGGGGTATCAGAGAAAAAAAGAGCAGAACTCAGTTACCAAAACCAGATCTTGCTAATGAATGCCATAAAACTAATGAGAGAAACACTTCATAAAAGCTGTATAGTAAAAACATAAATCCAAACTTAGTTAACAACTGAGACAACAATATTTGAATCTATTTCCATGTTTGACCCTGTGCTTGGTTTTGATTCACTAACATTTATTTATTAATTATGAATCATGCTTTGAAGATTAATTTTGCTACTGCTATAACTATAAATATTATTAAAGCTGAGACTTCAAATTTGCATGACTCCATGGATGGAGACTTCAATTCCATACCGATCATAAAACTCAAGAAAGAACTGTAAAAGCAACCAACTCCTCATGATCCACCGTTCTGACCAGCTGGCTGTCTGCTCCTGACAGATGCCAATGTCCAAGCAAATATGTGAGTTTTCAACAAAAGAAAAACTAATACACTAAGCATATTTTATCTAAGGGGACAAATGAAAGTATTTGCTTGATGTGGTGACAGCACAGAAGAAAAGACATCCAAGACATAATGGTGTGCATATACAAAGCACTCATTATGCAGCTACAGGGGGAACACCTTCAAACCCACCAACAGTGCTGCTCATGCTACTGTCTTTAGCTGAGCTAAATCCTGTGCATTTTGTTTGGAACTTAGTGCTCATTGAGTATTTTCCCTACAGACAGCCTAGCATGTGTGCTCTACAGTCTTCCACACAAGCATATCCCAACCTTACAGCTCCCATTCTTGACACCTGCTGTTAAATTCGGCTGAATTTGTCACTATAACTTTGTTAAAAACATCACCTTACCAAATGTCCTAGTAGGTCTCCATACTTGAATTCCCATACTGGAGCCTGTAATCGATACACTTCAATGGCATCCTCTTCTTTCATAACTGGAATGGCAGAGCCAGTGGGACAGAAGGTGTAACGAGCTTGGCAGTAAGGATCAGTTTTTGGACGGTAATCGAAGCGCCTGTGTTGAGAAAGAGAAGCACACAGAATGACAAGCACTGGAGCAACTGGCACGGCTTCCTGAGGGGACAGCTTACGTGTTCAGCACCCAAAGACAGATTCTGTGACCCAGACACTGCAGCACCCAGAAAACACAAGTTCATCAGGCTGCTGGGGTGCACATCTGCAGAAACAGGACTTTGGGACTTAAGGCTCACAAATGGAAGTCATGTACTAATCGTGAAGGAGCGAAAATAATGCAGATTACAAAGGGTGGCACACTCACAAGATCACAGACACAGATGCTGGGTAAAGGATAGGTTGAGATCTGCCTCAAAAACATTCTCCTGGCAATTTATTTCCACGGGGATTGACCAGTTTGTTCTTGCTATTCTATAGTAAGAGGTCCCCAAATGAAGTTATTTTGACTCTATAGTATTGCCAAGTTCAGAAAAATAATTAATCCCTCTATGCTAATTTACATAAAAAGGTTTAAGAACATAGCTGGGATCATTGTTTCTATTTCATTCCTATTAAACCTCAAAAACTGAAGACCCAATCCACTTCCTTATCACACTACATGCAGACAGCAAAGAACCTTTTTGACAAATGGGGTTTGTGTGGCCAGGTTTTGGTAGCAGGGTGGCTACAGGGGTGGCTTCTGTGAGAAGCTGCCAGAAGCTTGACCCACGTCAGGCAACACCAATGCCAGCCAGCTCCATGATGGACCCTGCACTGGGCAGGGCTGAGACAATCAGGAATCACAGCAACACCTTTGTGATAACAGATTTAAGAAGTAAAAAAAAAGTTTTTGCACTGATGTAACTGTGGTCTGAGAAGAGCAAGGTTAGAATATGTGAGAGGCACAGCCCTGCAGACACCAAGGTCAGTGAAGAAGAAGGAGCAGGAGCTGCTCCAGGTGCTGGAGCTGAGATTCCCCGGCCACCCATGGAACAAATCCACACTGGAGCAGGTGAATGCTCTAAAGAGCACTTAGAGCCCACAGAGCAGGCCACAGACCTATGAAGAGAGGAGCCCATGCAGGCTTCCTGGTAGGACTTGTGACCCTCTGGGAGATCCATGTTGGAGCAGGCTGTGCCTGAAGGACTGCAGGGAAAAGTGACCCATGTTGGAGCAGTTCCTGAAGAACTGTTGCCTGTGGAATGGACTCATGTTGGAGAAGTTCATGGAAAACTGTCTCCTGTGGAAGGGAGGGGAAGGACTCCTCTCCCTGAGCAGTGGCAGGAACAGCATCTGATGAAATGACCGTGACCCCCATTCCCCATCTCCCCGCAACACTAGGGAGAGGAGGTAGAACCTGGGAAGGAGAGAGGGGTGGGGCAAAGGTGCTTTTAAGACTTATTTCACATCTCATTATTCTGCTCTGATTTTGTTAGTAATAAATTCAGTCAATATCCCAAAGTTGAGTCTGTTTTGCCTGTGATGGTATTTGATGAGTGACCTCTCCCTGTCCTTATCACAGTTCATGAACCTTTTTCCTGTATTTTCTTTCCCCCATCCACTTGTGGAGGAGAGTGATGGAATGACCTTGTTGGGCACTGGGCATCCAGCCAGGTCAACCCACTGCAACAAGTCTTCCTCTTCCAAGTTCCTTTAGAGTCACTCACCATACTTCACTTAAAAAAAGGTTCCTATATTCCTGTTACCAAGACAAATTAGCATGCACAGCTTGTCCAGATCTTGTCTGCTTAGTCTGAGAGTCTAACACACTCAGCTGCCCAGGGCTACTGACACAAATACCTCAGCCATGAGATGACTCAAGGACACAGGACTTCCTGAGCAATACTAAAGCCAGCAACTCAGCTGAGGCATCACTGATTTTCCCTGTGGACTTCTTCCCCAGGCTTGCTGGGAACTCTGCCTTTATTTTGTCTGGGGGGTTGTAGGGGAAAGGAAAAAAAAAAAGTGAAAAACAATTCCCATACCTTAACAAGTATGTCTGAAAAAAAAACCACACAGAAAACAAGGACTTAGGCCAACCACACATTCCAGTCCTGTTTCCAGCTTGCACACTTTACATTTTCAATTACCCCTTGTACTGCACCTTGCATGTGACAAGAAGGTAACAAGCATCTTAAGAAATACTGAAACCCCACACTTCTCAGCACCTCACACCAACCGGATTGTTCTCCAAACCTGACCATCCCAAGACCCAGTCCTGTAACTACTGAACTTGCTGGAAAATCCCAACAACTCGTGACTGCAAGATCAGCTCCTTCAAGCATCACCTGATGCAAATTTAACTGCTGGGAATTATGCAATAGGCTCTCAAAATTTCAGGTGTGCATTATTAAGTTACAGTCAAACATTAATAACTACTCCCCTTACAAACAGCAAAGCCGCACAAAATAAACAATCAAGAGTAGCTCTTCTTCTGAAGAGGCTCATTTCCTCGGCACAGCCAAATCTATCGCTATTTTCACACTACAGCGTGCAGTCTCCTGCTGTCCCCGACACCACCAGGAATGCTAGAGCTCAGGCAGCTGGGGAGCACCAAACAGGATTTGTACCGTTTCACTTGTCACGAATCATGGCCTTAAGTTAAATTTAAAAAGCAAAACAAACCGTACCGTGATTTCCTCCTCATCACCGCCTCTTGTGCGGGCACTAAGGAGCGTGTTGAAAGGCGGGCAGTCATTCCCGGGGCACCAACCCCTCCCGCTGTAAGAGGCCAATCTACGGCTNCTGTGGTCTGAGAAGAGCAAGGTTAGAATATGTGAGAGGCACAGCCCTGCAGACACCAAGGTCAGTGAAGAAGAAGGAGCAGGAGCTGCTCCAGGTGCTGGAGCTGAGATTCCCTGGCCACCCATGGAACAAATCCACACTGGAGCAGGTGAATGCTCTAAAGAGCACTTAGAGCCCACAGAGCAGGCCACAGACCTATGAAGAGAGGAGCCCATGCAGGCTTCCTGGTAGGACTTGTGACCCTCTGAGAGATCCATGTTGGAGCAGGCTGTGCAACCCCTTTGTGATAACAGATTTAAGAAGTAAAAAAAAAGTTTTTGCACTGATGTAACTGTGGTCTGAGAAGAGCAAGGTTAGAATATGTGAGAGGCACAGCCCTGCAGACACCAAGGTCAGTGAAGAAGAAGGAGCAGGAGCTGCTCCAGGTGCTGGAGCTGAGATTCCCTGGCCACCCATGGAACAAATCCACACTGGAGCAGGTGAATGCTCTAAAGAGCACTTAGAGCCCACAGAGCAGGCCACAGACCTATGAAGAGAGGAGCCCATGCAGGCTTCCTGGTAGGACTTGTGACCCTCTGAGAGATCCATGTTGGAGCAGGCTGTGCAACCCCTTTGTGATAACAGATTTAAGAAGTAAAAAAAAAGTTTTTGCACTGATGTAACTGTGGTCTGAGAAGAGCAAGGTTAGAATATGTGAGAGGCACAGCCCTGCAGACACCAAGGTCAGTGAAGAAGAAGGAGCAGGAGCTGCTCCAGGTGCTGGAGCTGAGATTCCCTGGCCACCCATGGAACAAATCCACACTGGAGCAGGTGAATGCTCTAAAGAGCACTTAGAGCCCACAGAGCAGGCCACAGACCTATGAAGAGAGGAGCCCATGCAGGCTTCCTGGTAGGACTTGTGACCCTCTGAGAGATCCATGTTGGAGCAGGCTGTGCAACCCCTTTGTGATAACAGATTTAAGAAGTAAAAAAAAAGTTTTTGCACTGATGTAACTGTGGTCTGAGAAGAGCAAGGTTAGAATATGTGAGAGGCACAGCCCTGCAGACACCAAGGTCAGTGAAGAAGAAGGAGCAGGAGCTGCTCCAGGTGCTGGAGCTGAGATTCCCTGGCCACCCATGGAACAAATCCACACTGGAGCAGGTGAATGCTCTAAAGAGCACTTAGAGCCCACAGAGCAGGCCACAGACCTATGAAGAGAGGAGCCCATGCAGGCTTCCTGGTAGGACTTGTGACCCTCTGAGAGATCCATGTTGGAGCAGGCTGTGCAACCCCTTTGTGATAACAGATTTAAGAAGTAAAAAAAAAGTTTTTGCACTGATGTAACTGTGGTCTGAGAAGAGCAAGGTTAGAATATGTGAGAGGCACAGCCCTGCAGACACCAAGGTCAGTGAAGAAGAAGGAGCAGGAGCTGCTCCAGGTGCTGGAGCTGAGATTCCCTGGCCACCCATGGAACAAATCCACACTGGAGCAGGTGAATGCTCTAAAGAGCACTTAGAGCCCACAGAGCAGGCCACAGACCTATGAAGAGAGGAGCCCATGCAGGCTTCCTGGTAGGACTTGTGACCCTCTGAGAGATCCATGTTGGAGCAGGCTGTGCAACCCCTTTGTGATAACAGATTTAAGAAGTAAAAAAAAAGTTTTTGCACTGATGTAACTGTGGTCTGAGAAGAGCAAGGTTAGAATATGTGAGAGGCACAGCCCTGCAGACACCAAGGTCAGTGAAGAAGAAGGAGCAGGAGCTGCTCCAGGTGCTGGACTGGTAGGACTTGTGACCCTCTGAGAGATCCATGTTGGAGCAGGCTGTGCAACACCTTTGTGATAACAGATTTGTGGTCTGAGAAGAGCAAGGTTAGAATATGTGAGAGGCACAGCCCTGCAGACACCAAGGTCAGTGAAGAAGAAGGAGCAGGAGCTGCTCCAGGTGCTGGAGCTGAGATTCCCTGGCCACCCATGGAACAAATCCACACTGGAGCAGGTGAATGCTCTAAAGAGCACTTAGAGCCCACAGAGCAGGCCACAGACCTATGAAGAGAGGAGCCCATGCAGGCTTCCTGGTAGGACTTGTGACCCTCTGGGAGATCCATGTTGGAGCAGGCTGTGCCTGAAGGACTGCAGGGAAAAGTGACCCATGTTGGAGCAGTTCCTGAAGAACTGTTGCCTGTGGAATGGACTCATGTTGGAGAAGTTCATGGAAAACTGTCTCCTGTGGAAGGGAGGGGAAGGACTCCTCTCCCTGAGCAGTGGCAGGAACAGCATCTGATGAAATGACCGTGACCCCCATTCCCCATCTCCCCGCAACACTAGGGAGAGGAGGTAGAACCTGGGAAGGAGAGAGGGGTGGGGCAAAGGTGCTTTTAAGACTTATTTCACATCTCATTATTCTGCTCTGATTTTGTTAGTAAAAAATTCAGTCAATATCCCAAAGTTGAGTCTGTTTTGCCTGTGATGGTATTTGATGAGTGACCTCTCCCTGTCCTTATCACAGTTCATGAACCTTTTTCCTGTATTTTCTTTCCCCCATCCACTTGTGGAGGAGAGTGATGGAATGACCTTGTTGGGCACTGGGCATCCAGCCAGGTCAACCCACTGCAACAAGTCTTCCTCTTCCAAGTTCCTTTAGAGTCACTCACCATACTTCACTTAAAAAAAGGTTCCTATATTCCTGTTACCAAGACAAATTAGCATGCACAGCTTGTCCAGATCTTGTCTGCTTAGCCTGAGAGTCTAACACACTCAGCTGCCCAGGGCTACTGACACAAATACCTCAGCCATGAGATGACTCAAGGACACAGGACTTCCTGAGCAATACTAAAGCCAGCAACTCAGCTGAGGCATCACTGATTTTCCCTGTGGACTTCTTCCCCAGGCTTGCTGGGAACTCTGCCTTTATTTTGTCTGGGGGGTTGTAGGGGAAAGGAAAAAAAAATAAGTGAAAAACAATCCCCATACCTTAACAAGTATGTCTGAAAAAAAAACCACACAGAAAACAAGGACTTAGGCCAACCACACATTCCAGTCCTGTTTCCAGCTTGCACACTTTACATTTTCAATTACCCCTTGTACTGCACCTTGCATGTGACAAGAAGGTAACAAGCACCTTAAGAAATACTGAAACCCCACACTTCTCAGCACCTCACACCAACCGGATTGTTCTCCAAACCTGACCATCCCAAGACCCAGTCCTGTAACTACTGAACTTGCTGGAAAATCCCAACAACTCGTGACTGCAAGATCAGCTCCTTCAAGCATCACCTGATGCAAATTTAACTGCTGGGAATTATGCAATAGGCTCTCAAAATTTCAGGTGTGCATTATTAAGTTACAGTCAAACATTAATAACTACTCCCTTTACAAACAGCAAAGCCGCACAAAATAAACAATCAAGAGTAGTTCTTCTTCTGAAGAGGCTCATTTCCTCGGCACAGCCAAATCTATCGCTGTTTTCACACTACAGCGTGCAGTCTCCTGCTGTCCCCGACACCACCAGGAATGCTAGAGCTCAGGCAGCTGGGGAGCACCAAACAGGATTTGTACCGTTTCACTTGTCACGAATCATGGCCTTAAGTTAAATTTAAAAAGCAAAACAAACCGTACCGTGATTTCCTCCTCATCACCGCCTCTTGTGCGGGCACTAAGGAGCGTGTTGAAAGGCGGGCAGTCATTCCCGGGGCACCAACCCCTCCCGCTGTAAGAGGCCAATCTACGGCTCCCTCGGCGAGCCAAACACGCCAAATACCATGTCAGTGTTCGATGTCACCCCGAGATTAAACAGGGGAAGCTTCCCACGGCCTTTCTGGTCTAACAGCCAGAGAAGCAGCAGGGCAGCGCTGGCGGGCCCGCGGAGGGGCTCCCGCGGCACTCACCTGTAGGGCACCGGCCAGCGCCGCCGCGGCGAGCGGAGCCCCGCCGACACACGCGGCCCCCACGGCGCCAGGAGCAGCAGCAGCAAAAGCAGCGGCGGCAGCAACCGGGAGCGGCGAGCGGCGCCCATGGCGGAGCCGGGCCCGGAGCTACGAGGGAAGCGGCGGGGCCGGAGGAGGCCGGGCGGGAAGGGGCCGCCCCCGCACCGCCCACGGGGCCGGGGCTGCAGGCAGGGCCCTGCCGGACCGAGCGGGCGTGCTTTTCCTCCTCCTCCCGAGGGAGCCCAGCAGTGTGCCGAATCGTCCCTGAGAAACGCCACCCGGATGAACTGCGAGTCTCCTGTGTTTCCTGGAGGTCCAGGCGCCAGCGCGTTGTTGTCGCTTACCCGGAGCAGGGGTTGTCCGTCGTTTCCCGCGTTGCTTTGGAGACGAGTCAAGGCAGGTGAAGGGTCAGGAGCACAAGTCCTACGAGGAGCAGCTGAGGGAACTGGAG
>VZUA01069559.1:5893-19552 GCA_013401035.1 Horornis vulcanius
AAAGAAAGAAAGAAAGAAAGAAAGAAAGAAAGAAAGAAAGAAAGAAAGAAAGAAAGGAAGGAAGGAAGGGATAGAATGGACATTACATGAGTATAGGACATATGTATGTGATTGTGTGTATGAGTGTTGGGAGGAAAGGATTGAAACTGAAAGGTTTGTTGAGGAAGGAATATTTGAATAGCTTCCTAATGAGGACCTTTGATACATCAGGGTGGGTAGCATCAGACCTCACCCCCAATCCACCCCCATCCCAGGGCACTAGGATCAACTAACCCTAACAGAGCCTATGTCCCTGTGTGTCTCTGCTGCCAGGTATTGTTAGCAAGGTAGTGAAATAAATCTAATCCTTGTATTTCAGCTGTAGCTTGGTGGTTGCCCTGGTTACCCGTATGTGTTGATTCATACTGTGACTAACTTCAGTTACAAAAGGTAAGGCTATACATCTCCCATGCTCATTTAATTTCATGACGATCTGTGCTCAGCTCTGGTGTTTGGGGAATTATTTAATATAACCTAGGCTGTGTGTGAAACAGCATATGTTGCAAATCCATCAGCTCAGTGTAGAGAACTCACTGGGTTCTCTTAAATGTTGTTCACTAAGGTCCTCTTATACAACTACTACTTGTAAATCTGAATGCTTGTACTTCAGCAGCTGCCATTTTTACCTGTCTACTTTGATTAATTACGTTGAACATAGTTTCTGTCTCAGAAAACCCATGGTACACAATTTTAAGAGGAGGTTGCACTTACATCGACACGCCAATATCTGCTCACCATCTTTGATCTCAGTTTCAGAGAAAATATTTCCTTATCTCGTGATAAGAACCTATGCAGAAGTGCAAAGTAGCTTTCCACAGCTGTTTATATTACTTCTCTGTACTTCTTTTTTCTGTAGTCTGAGTAATGATGACAAAACATAGATTTTTTTTTTCTCAATCACCCCACTGTTGTTCAGAGACTTCTGCTGTTTGAGCTCATGTGTTTCTCCTCTTTGCCTGAGAGATTTTTAAACATTTTTTGGTCTTCTCCAGATTTGTATCTCCAGCTTTGTATCACTTTGGATCCCACATCTGTCTGAGATAAACCAACAATCCTTAGGGTCGTGTTTATCTTACTGTCAGTTTTGGTGTTTTGTTCTGCAAAATACATTTAATGGAAAAACTGAATTGCTTTGAATTTAACCACACAATGGCTGGGAGATCTGCCTGCACCTGCTACATATGAGACATATAGCAACTGCAAATGATAGGAGGTGACTTTATATTTTTGAAAATGCTGGGGCTAATTCCCTGTGCACCTACACACCTGCATCTTCTTCCATACATGTAAAGATGTTTACATAGAATTAGTATTCTATATCTAAGCAAGGCAGAAGAGGGAAAGAAGAAATTTGGAAGCTGCGTAAAGAATTACATTGATTAAAGATGTGAAAGTGTTCTATAGTCATGCTTTATGAGCACATAATTAGCCAACCGTTCAGTTGTGCACCTTAATGTGAAAATGTGTTCACAGAACTTTGATGTTTAAATATTTCAAAATTCATAATCATCTCAGGGTTTTTTTTTTGTTTGTTTGTTTTGTTTTTAAGTCAAGGTGTATTTGTTGTATTTTACTATAGCCTGTTTGCAAAACTTTCTTTGGAAAGCAAGCTTTTTTATGCAGCTTAAATTGCTTATGTCTTTATTTCTAGAGTTGTATTGACTTAACTTTCAAATAACCAAAACTCCTTTTAAATGCATGAAATAAATAAAACAAAAAAATAACCAACCCACCAAAAAAGAAAAAAAACAACCCTGATTTACTCCTCAATTAAGGATTTGTTTGCCCAGGTGCAGCCTGGAGCAAATTTTTACAGTTGAGATATAAACTGCTGAAAGTTTAGTTTTTTAATGGAAATGCTGACAGACCTTTAGTTGCAGTGATGTTCATGAAAGCAAATAAAAAATAAAAGTAGCAATACAAATCTCGAACTCTTTTAAATCATGTGTTTCTCTGTCCTCCAGAAGTGATGCTATGCATATTGTAGCAACTACAGTGATATGATTAAAATATAAATCTCAAAAATCCAGAAAACAAAAGGTTCATTCATTTTTAAAATAATTTCAGTGGGAGAAAGTCTCTTAATGCCTTAATTACCTTTTTCATTCAGTAACAAGAACTAATTGCCTTGTGCAAAGTAGGAAGAACTGTTACTGTTCCTTGACCAATGTGTTTGTGTCTTGCTGAGCAGACTGAATGGTTAAATCAAAACCCTTTAGACAGCACAGAAAGGCTTGCCTTGGCATTTTGTGGGGCCATCTAAGAACAGCATTGCTCATGATGTATGTAGCTTACTACCAGTTTTGTTTGAGAGCACTAGCTGGAGGAGGAAGATTTCTGGCCACTTAATGCACCTCCCTCAGGAGCGCAGGACTGAAATCTCAAGCAATCATGACATGAAGTCCAGCAGGAGCTGTCTCTGCCTGGTGACTCAGCTCCTTTGAAGAACAGCAGAGGAGCACAGACGTGCAATGCTTATGTACAGGATCATGCGTCCAAGAAGCACTGCTCTAGAAGTGTCCATCTCTAAGAGATGCCTGGGAGGACTGTAGTCCTTGTGCCATTTATTAGGTCCTGCTGTGTACCAGCATGGCAAACAGGATTCTCAGCTGACTGTCTGCCCTCTGCCATCATCACAGCTCCTGGGAAAATTATTTCAATAACAAGACCTACACTTATAATACTTCCCTTCAGATATATGCTTCCTTCTTGACAACACTGAGGGGAAGTTAAGAAGTTTCATGCTATTTGCCTTTGTAATTTTAATTTTTTTTCAACATTTTCCATCTGATTCTCCAAATCCCAAATTCTCTGAGTGTTTATCTTGACAGACTTATTTCCCTTTAGTTTAGAAGATTATGAATTCCTTGCTGTGATAGGGAAAATAAACCTGCTTGTACTGACTTTAGTAAACTTCATTCTTACCACTTTTCTTTCTGTCTTTCATTGCCATTATGTATGCAAAATGCTTACATACTCAAAACATCTTTCCAGGTAATTTTCTTCTCATAATAGCCAAATCAGCAGCAAAAGCACTTTGTGGTTTAAGTGCACTGACTGAAGAACTCTGGCTGTAGAAATATGTACAATATCGATAACTTACTTCATCACAAAGGCTTGTAATTTTTGATTTTTACCTAATCAGAAATTTCTACCTCTCCAGTTATTCTGTTTAAAGGTGGGCAAGACACACTTTCTGGCTGTGCACTATCAAGTGCCGTTGACCTAATGATGATATTGATTTTCCATTACTGTCCTTATTTATATTGGTCCATGAGGACAAAACATGCTAGTGTCTTTTTCAGCTATTATTTGTGATCTATATAATAACTGTGTGAAAGAAGCCCTTTAAAGAAGAACAGAATTCAAATAAATGTTCATGTGCAGGTAGCAATAGATACCCAAGGAGAAGGGATATATGTGCATCTCTTCTGCAGTGTTGAGGAAATTATTTCAATACATTACGCCGTTGCTTCATCTCTGTGTATTTAGGAATAGATTTTCATTTGTGCTAAGTCTCTTCTATACTTTGACAAGGAGTAGAGGGACATTTAAATGAGTACATACTTTATGAGCAGAGGTAAAAAGGATCTTATCATAAATAAGGATTAGACTTTTAGGGTAGTGTTTAATTCAGTGTGAGAAGATGCTACATAAGACATTTGAAGACAGAGAGCTATATAAATATAGGCTCTGTTAGCTATGTAACTGACAAAGCTGATGGCAGAAACTGGGACATTTTGAATTTTCAGTTACTGTGCAATCACTGATCATGTGAATAAAGCTTGCGTGGTTTCCAGTAGTGTCAAAACTAATAAACTATGGTGGGGCAGAAATCTGGCCACTATAAACAGCCATCTCTCCCTATTGAAGCCATTTAAGAATGACACTTAGCCAAACTTTCTAGTATTTATAGAAAAAGTCTATTAGGAACAACATTTACTGATGTCTTGGAGGTGGGGATTGAACGGACCCTCAGTTAATTTTCAGATGACACCAAGTTAGGTGGGAATGTTGATCTGCTTGAGGGTAGGGACAGACAGACATTGAGAGGCTCCATTGATGGGCTGGGAACAGCCGCCTGAGGTTTCACAAGGTAAAGTGCTGGGTCCTGCACTCAAGTCACAACCACTCCATGCAGCGCTGCAGGCTTGGGGAGAGGCTGGAGAGCTCTTTGGCAGAAGGGGACTTTGGGGTGCTGGCTGACAGCTGGCTGAACATGAATCAATATGTCCAGGTGGCCAAGAAGGCCAAAGGCATCCTGGCCTGTATCAAGAACAGTGCGGCCAGCAGGACCGTGGCAGTGATTGTCCCCCTGCACTTGGCACCAGTGAGGCCACACTTCAAATCCTGCGTTCAGTTCTGGGCCCCTCACTTTGAAAAGGACTTTGAGGCAATGGAGAGTGTCCAGAGGAGGGCAACAAGGCTCGTGAAAGGACTAGAAAGCATGTCATGTGAGGAATGGCTGAGGGATCAGGATATGGTCTGGAGAGGAGGAGCTCGGGGGGACCTCATCACTCTCCACAGCTCCCTGAAAGGAGCGTGCAGTGAGGTGGGGCTGGTCTCCTCTGCTGTGCCTGCAGTGAGAGGACCAGAGGAAATGGCTTTAGGCTGAAACTAAAGTGATATTCAGATTTGATATAAGGAACAATTTTTTTTTCACTATTAGTGTGGTCAGGCATTGGAATAGGTTGCCCAGGGAAGTGGTGGAGTCGCCATCCTTGGAGTTTCTCGAGAGACGTCTGGATCTGTCGCTGTGTGATGTGGTTTAGTGGTTAAGGGGTTGCTGTGGCAATGCTGGGTGGATGGTTGGACTCAGTGATCTTGAAGATCTCTTCCGACTTGGATGACTCTCTGTTTCTCTGATTTTTGAGGGAAATACCTCAGGGAGCAATATGCTGAAGTGAAGGACCCTTTTCATGGCTATTGTATGTCAGTTATCTTTTTTTTTTAAGCTAATGAAAAGTGCTGCAGTAGCTTTTCCTCTGAAGAAGCTGCACTTCCAAAGTAAATGAGATTTTAAGACCTCTAGATGAAATTTATGGCAGCGGGCAAGTAGGAAGTATAAGTAAGCTGCAAAAGGGTAAATAAGACCTTACTATACTTCTGCATGGTGCCACACTATGACAAAAGGAGCTTCAGATGCAAAAATAATCTAGCAGTATTTGCATTGGGTTAATTGGTTCTGCCTCTACTGAATCTTTTAACTAGCAGTGCTGTTCTGCTTCTTGGATAACAGCAAATGCCCATGAATTGCCCTTTACTGTGTGGTCTAGGGAGGTGAGCTTGTTCAGGGGCAGTTCAGTTACAGCCCCTTAAATTACCAAATTTAGTTTGACTTTTAATCACCCGTATGTAGGATCTGAGTATGTTAAACAGAAATTAAGTGGAATTATGTTCCCTATAACATATACAAATATGTTTCTAGATTGAGATGTGGATGCTGTATGAAGCATGCATTCCTCAGAAATTCAGAAATGTTTTGAGGTCCAGTAATTCGGGTTCCCTGGCATTTCTAGCATCCTGATAGCATTTCAAATCTTGGGTCTATGTGTAACAATAATTTTTCTGTGAAAGAACCAAACCTTTGTGGTGATCTGGACAATTTTATCACTCGTATGTGGAGCAAAAACCCCTATTGTGCATGTGTTCTTTGGCACCTGTTGTTTTAATGAGTAATTCTTCTGACTACACGCATGCTTGTAGTGGTTGATTAGCTGAATATTGGCAGCTTTTTTTTTATGGTTTTCAGTAGTCATGCAAGTGCTGGGACTTTCTGGCAGCAGTATGAACTGCACACTGCCAATATGCTTAAGTTCATATGACTCTGTGTTGCACTGAAATGATGAGTTTTAATTGGTAAGTATTGACAACTGCTTTGATGTGCCTTACAGTGTAACAACATTTTAATTGTCTGTTTTATCCATTAGGTTAGTATTCTCCATTTTCTCTAGAGACCTTTAATATGCTAGCTTCAGAAAAAAAGAATTTGTGGACAGCAAATTTAAAAATATTGATTCTACTCTATTTCTAACAAAAAATTTGTGCTCTCTTATATTTTTTTTAAATATCTATAAAATTTTATTACTAAAATGGCAAAATTTCCCCCTGCCTTCAACATTGGTTAGGTTAGTGGAGTGACTTGACTCTGTCTGGATGCAAGGCACCTACAAGCCTCTCACTCCCCTCCATGGCTGGACTGCGGAAGGAAAAATATAGCAAAGGGTTCAACAGCTGAGACAGGGATAGAGAGAGACTACTCATCAAATACAGTCTCATGCAGAACAGGTCGGAATTAGAGGTATTAATTGAATTTATTACCAAAAAAAATGGAGCAGCATAATGAGAATTAAAACAGACCTTAAAAATCTTTCTCCTTTGCCACTGCCCCCGCTCTAGTGTGGCGTCCCTCCCACAGGAGACAGTTCTCCATGAACTGCTCCAGTGCCGGTCACTCTTCAAGGGCTGCAGTCCTTCAAGGACAGGCTGCTCCAATGTGGGTTCCCCTTGGGGTCACAAGTCCAACAAAGAAACGTGCTCTAGCAGGGGCTCCTCTCTCCACAGGTCTGTAGATCCCTGCTTGGAGCCAGCTCCATCACGGGCTTCCCACAGTCACATCCTCCTCTCAGGTGTCTGCATGCTCCAGTGTGGGGCTCCTCCACAGGAACAGCTCCTTGACCACAGTCTTGCTACAGCCTGCAGGGCAATCTCATCTCCAACAACTGGTGCACCTCCTTCCCCTCCTTCTGCACTGACCTTGGTGTCTGCAGAGTTGTTCCTCTCATGTATGCTCATTTTGCTCTTCTTTGGCCACAGTTACAACTGCCCAAGGCCTTTTTTTTTAGTTCTTCTTAAATATGAAATTATGGAGATATTGGCCCAGCCTTGGCCAGCAGTCAGTCTCTCTTTGAGCCAATTGGCTCTGAAGGGCATGGAGGAAGCTTCCAGCAGCTTCTCACAGAAGCCACCCCTGTAGTCCTGCCCTGCTACCAGAGCTTGTTTGTGCAAACCCAATACAGTTAACTACCTAGATTTACATATGCCAGTGGGGAAATTCTACAGAACATATCCAGTGTCTTGTCAAATCTGCAGTCTGTCGCTTCATATCATTCTGTCTGTAGAAAGTCTCTCCAGAAAGCCTCTCCCTCCAATACTTATCCTAAATAAAGGATTCACGTAAGTGATACAGGTGTGACTCCTGTGTGATAATCTGAAGTTCATTAATTTTATGTCACAAAGGTGAAGGAACATGGAAAATGAGATACTTTGTAAGTAGGTTAATTGTGACTTGAAACCAGAATTGGAAAAGTGACCAATTTAGTATTTTTTACTTACCAAAAAAATACCTTTTTATTCCCCAACACTACAATATATCAGTATCTGATGCTCACTAATACTTATTAAATGACTGAAATCAAATTTAACAGTGGCAGATCTCATGCTTAACAGACAGATGCTGCTACATTCCTGCTGCTTAGCAATCAGCTACATGCTGCAATGTTAAATTCAGATCTCTTAAAACACAGGGTTTAAGTCTGATATTATTTACCTTTGTTTTTCCACTTCACTTTCTTATTTTGTCCATTCCCAACAACTTATATGCAGATTTTCTGCTACAATTTTCTTTTTGACATGTCTTTCCTTCTTGAGTTGGTCCAGAATGCTGCTCAGTGAAATCTCCCCTTAACAACCATATTTTGATTGCTGAGGAGCAAAATAACTAAGCTAAATAAACAACTTATTTATTTTAGTATCTTACTGTTCTGTTCATGAATAAAAGCGGAAAGGAAATGTTTTAGAAGACTGGTGTGGGTGAAAGAGCTCCAGTGATAGGAAAATACATGACAATGAATGTAGGAATAAGCTAGGTGGTGTTGAATGACTATGGAGTGATTGAAGCATAGTAAGTCAGGAGTTATAACTCAGAAGACTATGAACCACAAAAGACATTGCATTAGTCATCGAATTGGTGTTTTTATGTGGTGTTTGTATTCTTTCCATCTTTTACATATTTTAATTTAATTTCTCTGATGCAGGAGCCCTTGACTTTTGATACCTGAGAAACAGCCCATGATTTGAGACCTGGTCATCCTAAGTCCCTTAACTCTAAAAGAGATGAGAATTCCATCCAAAAGGCCATCACTACACTATCCAAAACTGAAAATATAGCAGACTCCGTATGCTTTAGGCAGCCTTATCTCACACTTTTATACTTAACTAGTGGATGATTTTTGTTATTTTCTTGTCCAAAGGAAGGGAACGTTTGGCTGCTGTTGTAACTCTAGAAGCTATACTTTGGTTTAAGGTGTCTTTTTAACCATTGATATGACTTGTGCAAAAAAATTCAGAGAGGGAGCTGTGACTGACAGATCCCTTTCAATCCTGAAAAACTTCAAATCTTGCTAATTCCTCACCTTTACTTAGAACCAGTGTAACAGCAGCTTAAATCTCTAACACCATAGACATTTGTTTTGCTTCTCAGTTTATTACAGCACTTGTAGAGTCTTTCTGTTAGACATTTGCAAAGTTTTACTTTGATCTGTTCTACTCTGTTCTACTATTTGAAGTAATTTGAGAAACCATCCATCTCTCAAAGAAAGCATTTCAGGACCAACACTTTGAGATTCACTCAGGAGTTAATAAAATGTACGTCTATATTTGCATTTATAATGCACTGGGTCTGTGTGCCAATAGTAGGTAATAGTATGTAAAACTGATTAGATATATGCTTAAAGTCCAGCTGGAGAAAATGTTGATATATGTATGCTAATGTTATATTCTAAAATCACCATTTTCATCAGTTATGTCAATTCCAGTGACTCCTCTTTTTCCCTTTACAGGAAAGGTTACTTGGGATGTTAGTGACAAAAATAACACAAGTGCTCTTTAATGCATAGAGAGAAAGGTTTTGCTTAATTTCTGGTATGTCCTTTGACTCATGGAAGATGCTTGCTGAAGCCAGAATTATTTATCTCAGGGACAGCTCTTGCCTCTTGCTGAGGTATTGGATAATGCCTTGAAGACAGGCTGGCAGTATCATCATCTTGACTGCATTTAACTGCAAATTCACCAGGACACCTCCATCCATGAGGAGAGTCTGATGAAAGAGCTTATATTCTCTCTGGCTCCTGAAACAGAGCAAATTAACTCAATGTAATTTTGCCTAGTCTACAATTTCCTTTATTGTCGCATTCAGTGTCCTCTCCCAGGTGAATATGACTGCAGCTGGCCATCACTCATCTGAATCCCTGTGTTGCTAATGTGAAGTCAAATAGTCTAAGCCTTAAAATCTCGGATATGCCCCACCCCTAGATGTCTTAAGGTTGGAGACCCTGGTCATGTGTAGATCCTATCAGGTTTTAAATCTAAAATCCTCTAGATTTTCACAAATGCAAAGAAAAGAAGGTGTGGGCTATGATGTACTTGTGAATTATCACCTGGGCATACGTGGACAGAGGTGGTCATATGGTACTGCTGTGCCTAGTGTGAGTTGTGCATAATTTCACTACATGCTATATGCTTTATTTGAAGCCAAATATTTCCCTCTGAATATTTAATTTTTTTTCTCAATAAATATCAAATCGAAACATTAAAACTAATAAGAGAAAAAGCAACTATTCCCAGTTTCCAACCAATCCTGAATTTAGAGATGGCTTTTTAAATCAGAAAACCTTGAAAAGCCAGACATGAAAATGAGCATCTTCCTAACCAGACTAACAAATGTGTGAAATTTCATAGAAATCCATTCTCACAGTTTCATTATGCAGAGGATTAATGTTTAATGCTGGCAGGCTGCAGGTCCACGCTAATAAGAAAAGCTACAAAAGGCTATTGTACAGGGGATGAAAATTTCATCAAACATTCCAAGAACATCTTAAAGGTTTACAGAGTGAAAAGTTAGCTAGAAGAGGTTCTATTTGTGTTCAAGCAATCTCCTTGATGTAAAATGAGATTTTAATCATAGTATAGTTTCACAGTGTCCATATTGTTACTTTTTTCTTCTTTCATTGTCTTTGACCTTGATCACACAGCTGTAGGAATTTGAATTTTTTTAACCTGTTTTGTCCCTGCATGATGCAAAGCAGCTTGTTTTTGTTTTCTTCCTTATTAGGTAGAAATGAATATCCAGGTTGTCCCAAACAATACTGTGATATTGATTGAAACAGTAGACAGTCAACCAAAGATCACTGATGACTGTAACTTTTTAAAATAAAAAAAATATTCAGATTTCTAATGAAAATCCGTTGCAGTCAACTTCTACAAATGCTCTTCTCCAGAAGTTTGCTACAATATGAGCAACCCCTCCAAAATCTAGAACAGAGTTTAGAACTGATTGGAAGAAGATTATTTCAGAAGCTTGAACAGGTATTTCCATAAAACTGTTGTCAGTAGCTTTTTTGCCAGACTGATTTTCTCATTCTTAATTTATATGACAATGCTATAAAGAGTTGAGAGGAGAAATCTGCTCTATAGGGGATTTCCTGTTGAGTTCAATATGACCTGAATTTCACTTAAGATGTACAGCTTCTTACCCAATGCTGACAAAATATCATGTTCTTAGTCTATAACAATTTGAAAAACAGTGTAGATATAAATATAGAAGGAAGCAATCTAACTTTGATCACAAGAAAAAGGAAAGCTGTAAAAGCAGCTAATTTGATCAACCACAAAAAAATTCCTTCTTGAACCATTAGTGAGAAGTTTTGTCAAAAGTCAATTAATTTTAAAGTTCTGATGAAGTAATCTAGTAGGCTCTTATGGTCCTGCTGTGAAGTTATGAATGATCCATCTAGTTTTCAGAATATCAGAAAAGATTAATTGAGAGTTTTACCTATGTATGTCTACAGAAATAGTATTGGAAAGACATCTCAGAAAAAATATTTTAGATTTGATGGTTACCCACTCAGTGCTGCTATCTTTCAGCATGACTTCCTAGGCTCTAGGATGGATTTCCAATATATATTTTTTTCTATTGCACAGTCAATCGTGGTCACGCTGGTTTTTAATACTAATTTTATTCTCTTTTTGCAAAGTTTAGCAATTCCATCTGAAAATGCATCCCTGCAACCCAGCGGTCAGTTGTCTGGGTTGAGGAGGGCTTTGATGAATTCTTATTATTCATGTGGTCAGTGGTTCTGCTTGAGAGCTCCTACACATGCACAATCCATCCATTGCTATTGATTATCTTAAGCAATCTAGAGAAACATGCAAAAATACGCAAAGGAAGAGGTCAATTCTACATGGCTATTTCTGTATCTACAGGACATATTTTTGAAATTCACTAGGGCCTCATTTCAGTGCAGTTTGGTCAGATATGCAGCCAGAGATATCTGTTTAGCCAATCTCCATCCAGGATAATGATCAATATATGCAGGTGTATAAATGGTGAGCATCAGCTGACCTATGCACAGTTGATGGGGGAACCTTCCAGATTCAAAAATTTTCCTGAAGAGTCCTTTAGTATCTAGTCAAACATTTTCATAGAATCACAGGATATGCTGAGTTGGAAGGCACCCACCAGGATCATTGGGTTCAACCCCTGGCCCTGTACAGCACCATCCCCAAGAGTCACACCGAGTGCCTGAGAGTGTTGTCCAACTGCTTCTTGAATTCCTTGTCACAAAGGCAGCTAGAAGTCCATCACCATGCCTTATGTCTCTCTGCTCTCACACCTAGGCAGTAATGATTGAAACTCTCCTGGATGACCTGGGGGCTTGATGGCAGCACACAAGCACAACTCGACATCCAGTTAGAACAGGGCTGTGGCTTAAATTTCCTCTTTACATAACCACTGCAACTCAAATTCCTTACATTATTATCCTTCAATATTTACCAGGGACAAAGATTATTAATTTTAATAAACTAAATTCCTTATATTAAAAGATTTGTGAGTGCTACGTATATACAAGAAACTCTTCCTGAAATCTTTATATGTTTGAGCATGAAAGTCAGCATGAATGTAGTACAAAATGTCAAGAACTCTTTGAGATATGAGAGCAGATTACACTCCTGTCTTGGTTTAGGGCAAATTTGGGAGGAAACCTCCGAAGGGGATTCCTCTGGAAAGCAAACTCAAACAGCCCCTCCCCCCAGCCAGTCTGGGAAAAAACTTCCTCAGAGAAAAGTGGAAAAAACTATTTATTTAATAGACAAAATACCTATAAACATGAGAAATATAAAAATATAAAATGAACAATGAAACAACAAAACCTTTTGCCACTCCGAAGGGAGATGTCAAACTGAGACAGTCCTTGCCGTGGGTGCAGCTCAGCTCACTCAGTCTCTGGTCAGTCCCAGTCCCTCCGGAGGTCCAGGCCCGGTGGGCCGCAGGTGCGAGCCCTCGGTGCTCCTCTGGGTTATTTCAGTCCAGGGTAGATTTGAACAGTCCCAAGAAGAGAAGGAAAAAAACAATCCAGGGAAATTTCTGCCTCAGCTAGCTAAAAACTAACTAAAAGCAAAAAGATTTCTGCTCCACTACTGTCTGTGCCTCCGACGAACAGCAGTCCGGAGCAGAGAATGTGTGGGAGTCAGGCTGTTCCTCAAAACAAACTCCGCGCTTCTTCTCTCCCCGGTTCACTCTCAATCTTAAAGGTACAGAACTCAATATACAGCACAAAGAGAGTGGACGACTGGGGATACAAGCAACAGAAAGTCACCCTAGGACAACTCCAAACCCCATCTGCCACTATTTTCAGCAAAACTAGTCCCACAAACACATTTGAACTTCATGTATGAATATCCACCCATTGTTCATCATGTTTATTTTGAATGTGCAAAGTATGCTTACAAGAAGGAATAGGAAAAAAATGAGGAGCAAAGGAAATATCTCAGAAAAACAGACAGAAATGAGGGAAACATTGAGAGCAAGTAGCAGCTTGAATCACAACCAAGAAAAGATGTTTTTGAAGTCTTCTCTCTTAAAGGCTTTATATAGAGAGGAAAGCAATTCCCTTCCTTGCTGGATTCCTTGATATTCAGAGATTTTTAATTTTTCACCCTCCGTAATTAATAACTTTAATTAATGTAGGCAGACTCTTTCCCCTAGATCTAGGGCTTTATCTTGATATTAGATATGGCACAAAAACTTGAACAGAACTAAATATGACCACAGGTGATTTACTGATGAAACATAGTGGTGAGCATTACTGTTACTTTGGGAACAGCTGGAGTTACAAATGAGTTTTAAGAAGTTAATTTATCTTTTCAGTTTCAATAAAAGAGCAGCATCTAATTCAGTAGCCGTTTTATTCTGACAAGATAACAAAGATGATCACTAACCAGCAATGCGCCTTATGAATGATGCAGAAAATACATGTTTCTGTAACTGTGATTATCTTTTATAAAAATCCAATGCCAAAAGCTAATAAGGAATTCCTCAGATTTTTTTACTTTTTTGCTTTTTGAAAACAGAACTGTAAGTGCTTTCCTTTGACAACCCTCCACATCCCACCTCCCTAGCCCCCCAGGTTTATAGCTGATTTATCTGGTACACTCATTCAAAATCACCTGGTTACAACTGAAAAATTTTCTTGATGAAGTATGTAGTTGTTTGGTGGTCTTTTTTTGGGGGGGTGTGTGTGTGTTTTTGTTTGTTTGTTTGCTTGGTTTTTTTGGTTGTTT
>VZUA01069559.1:22825-38353 GCA_013401035.1 Horornis vulcanius
CATTCTAGGGCTTTACTTGTTGCTAACTCCAGTTCCAGTTAAATCTCTTGGGATTAGGTATTTGCTTGAATGATAATTTCAGAGTGAAATTCTAGAGTGGCTCAGGGTCACATGGCTTGGGATGAGTTCCTCTGAATTAAGAATATTGAAAAATGTTAGCATTTAATTTTTTTTTCTGGTAAGTGCACTATGGCTGTAGTACTACAACAACATCCAAATGACTATTATTGTTATTTATTGGATCTGACTAATAGTCCATTACTAAGAATCTTCCAGTTGAAAAATGGTGTCTCTTGAAGTACTTATTTTGTGTCAGTTTGGATCCTTAAGCAGGAAAAATAGAGCCTGAGTTTTTGCCTATTGGAAGTGCTTTATATACATCATAAGTTCCTCTGCTTTTAGCTGACAGTTTTCAGTTCCACTATTATATGAACTAGCTAATATATATGCATAAACATAGATACAGACCCACAGGCAAATGGATGCGTACACATTCCTCCAATGTTATCAGCTATAGTCAGAAATTTTACAATACTGTAAATGTACTGCTATTTCTTCAAGTTCTCCATGTAGTCTGGATATTTTCTTTGACTTTTTAAATGGATTTTGCTGTAGGTCTTGGTTTTATTCCGTTACATTATTAGTATAAAAATAGAGAGTGAAGTTCTACACTCGTAGTCAGTACTATCTTGTTGCCTTGTTTTGTAGTTTATCTATCTATCTATCTATCTATCTATCTATCTNCATGATGCTCACACATCTGCCATACCTACTCACCTATCTACCTACCTACCTACCTACCTACCTACCTACCTACCTACCTATAAAGTACTTGTAGGTTCCTTCTTTTTGTACCACTGAAAAGTAACAAAACCTTAAATATGAGCACTGCTTTTTGAGTAAATTTTCTGTTTGTGACTGAATCTTTCTAGGAATAATATAATTGCTGCCAAATATCTGGATGAGACTTTTAATGAAAATTACAGCTTTCATGCTTACCAACAGTGCCACGAAGACAGAGTACATGGAGCAAAATCATAATTTAGTACTTCCATTCATTTCTACCAAAGAGAAAGCATAACTAATGCCTCTATTTCTATACTGTTGACATACAATATTGGGATAGTGTTGACGTAAAATATCTGCCGTCCAAAACACTAGCAGCTACCACCTACTCCCATGGAGTCTTGCAGGATTTTTAATTTCCTTTCCTTTTCATACACTGCTAACTTTACAAAAGACCAGAAAAATAAATGGTATTTTTTCCTTACAAATATTCTTTGAATAATCTTGAGTCAACAAAGAAAGAAACATGACAGTCTTTTAGTAAAACCCACTTACATTCCACTTTTGGTGCTTATATTCAAAGTTTGTTCTTGCTATGCCCAAAATAACTTTTCCTCTTTTACAAGAGATGTGCCACATACGTGCTGCATGTAGAATATGTTTGACTAGAAGATCAAAATTTGTAGCAGGAAAGTGAGGGTTTCTTCTCTAGACCAACACTGCTGTTTTTTTGCAAAGGTGCTGAGGGCAGAACTCCCCCAGCCTTTTTTGAAAACTGAGTGACCTTCCAGTATCAACTTACTACCCAGTCTACTACGGTTTACTCAGTCTACTGCAGTCCAAGACAAATACTGCGTCTGACTACATTCGGCTATACTCAGGGTTTATTTGTGTAAACCAGTGCCCCTGAATTTAAAGGATCCAGTTTGAAATTAATGTGGCTAGGCACATGCACTCTTCTGTTCATAGTGCAATACACCCTTTTAAATTGCAAGTCTAAATCCTTTTGAATATGTCTCATGGTGTATCGTGCCATGGGCTGCTTAGTGACAAATGAACTGCTTGCCTGGAGTATCTGATATGCTGAAGAACAACGTGCTTGATAGCCTTCTTGCTGCAGCAGGAAAGACCAAGTAACAGGTTAGCAATCTAATGCAGAGGTTATCTAGTATTGCAGTGCATGTTTGGAACATGTAGACTGAGTCATAGACTGGAAAACGTCCTCACATTCTCTAGGGAGAAGGTGGTGTGGAGAAATGTCCTTGTACAGTTGAAAAAAAATTGGCCCTGCATTTTGTGACTTTAAAAACTTTAAAGATCTGATGCCATTTACTTTACTGACCTGTAATACCTATTTCAGTATCTAACATTGGCCTTAACAGACACTTTCTGAAGTGGCTATCAGCGACCTACTTTGGAAACAAAACTGAAGTAGGCTGGTGAGCTGGCCACAGTCAAGAAACAGATTTCAGTCCACCAATACCAAAAGGGAAAATTGGAAAATGCTTTTGAGGCTTTTTTTTCCTACATTCTCTCCAACACATTTTAATTCTGCCTGTGGAAAAGAACAGTGTCTTATGACATCCAGGGTTAAATTTCCAGCATGATATGAGGATTAGTTGCATTCTCCTCCCCATACAAGTAATGAGTTGTTCAGCTCAATGCCTGCATACTGTGCTGAACATTTACCCCTAGGGTCTCAAGTATCAGCAAGAAGGGAAGGAGAGAGCTCCAGAGACTTCTTCAGCTTGAGAGATCCCAGGACAGGATAATGGAAAATGGCAAATATTGCATCTGATAGAGAGTAAAGCTCAGGGCTGAAATAGCAGGGGGATTGCAGTTAAGGATTAAGTCATGTTGACAGAGTGGGCACGAAGTAGGCAGAACCTAGTGTGCCCTGCTCCAGCCATTCTTGTGACCCTCCACTCTTGTCTGTTGGTCAAGGGAAAAAATGCCTGAAGTCATGGTAGGGTAAACAAATTAGGTGAGCCCATTTTTCAACACTCATTTACATATGCATTGCTCACCAGGGAACTCTTCATGGGCAAAGCAAGGCTCTGATTTGCACACTCAGATTTTGCCTTCATATTCTGCATTGGCTCATCACATGCAAATGTATGCATTCAGTTGCTTGCACCAAGGTTTGGAAATCATTCCTCTGGTTTCAAAGAAGAAAAAGAGAGAATAATAATCACACCACCACTATCCTCCCCCTCTCCCCCTCACCCTCCAGCCTATTGTCAACAAATTTCAATTCATCACTGTTGATTTTGCTGAAACCTACTTTGGAATGTTACAGCTTGGATTGATGTTATCCAATGCCATTTTTATCAGGGTTTCACTGTGCAATACAGAGTATTCAGGGAAGTCACTGCAGGCTGCTGGTGCCCATGATTGCCTCTGACATGTACAGCTGAAAGGACTCTTATTCAAAGAATGATCTTCTTTTTTAGACTGTATTGAGTTGGGACTGATTTTGATAGCCAGTTTCAGTCAAGAATCATAAAGTTATTGCACATTTAAGACCGTCAGTATGAGAATCATTCTCTGTCTCTCTCCCACCCCCTCTCACTGTTCTTTCCCCTCCCTTTCTCTCTCTCATCATTTCACAGGACTGCAAGGTTACAGAAAGGTCTAATCAATTGTCAAACTCTCCTTTATCTCTGAGAAGGTGGTAAAAAAATCTAACTGCCCTGCTGTAGGGGGTTCTTCTGACTACACAGCACCCTTTTTCACATACAATGCTACCATGATTAATGTCCTCCCACCTCAGACCTTGTTAAAACCTGTTCTTTAAAGCAGGCTGGTGCACCACAGTGAGAGCAAGAGCAAGGTTGCATAAATCAACGTGTTCTCACAGCCCCCAGGATATCCATTATAGATGCCAGCTGGATGACTGGAAGATAGAGAAAAATGAATATTGTATCCTGTGGCCTTTTGCCTCTAATGACCACTTTTCAACATTTTTGAAGGCATGATTAAATTTTGATAACTGGGGAAGTCACTCTGAGCAGGCTGAAATAGAGATAAATTGACTGAGGGTCTGACATCCCAGTGGAGAGCAGGCAACTAATTAGTGTGTGAATCTCACTCTGAAAGAGATGTAAAAGGGAGGCTAGTTTAATCAGAGGCGCTGCTGAGGTACAGGAATAGTCTGGGATAATAGCGGCCTAGGTAGAAATCACAGGCTCAATGAGCAGCTTTTTCTGTCTGCTTGATTGGCAGCCACTGACCTAGTGTCCAAAACCTTTGAACTCTTAACAACGGTAACAGCCTTGTCAAGGCAATTTGCTTGCAGCTTTCTGTGACCAGTTGTTTCAGCGGTGGACTGGGACACCCTATTTGAAAGGGCACTTTGCTCCTCTGCTGCAGTGGAAGCTGGGCAGAACGCTCTCATTATTTTTGATGACTTTACTTTTGAACCCTTCATCTTCCCCCCACCCCTTGCCACCCACACAGGTCCTCTTTTCCCCAGTGCACTCCACACAGTGCACACATCCCCACTCCCTGGGGTCCTTGCTATATGGATGAAGTGTCAGATCAATTTAGTTGTTGATTGCAGCAAGGGAAATGGGGGTAGGGAGAAGGAAAGACCCCCACTGCCTAGTGTAACACCATGACTTTATTGCAGGAGCAGAGCTTCCTTGGTGCCTGAACTGGTGCTGGTTTTGGACATACAGAATACTAGGGTATCTGGAATTCCTTTTGCTTAGTTTAGAGGAATTAAAGACAACATATTTAATCCATTTGATGAGCTGTTCAGCATCTTCAGTGGGAAATGAAGGATAGTGTGCCTATGCAAGAGATGACTAATAAATTTTCTTTCCTGTAATGCTTCCTATTTACCCAGCATACACATGTAGCATTTTGTTTGTGGTAGGAACAGTGTTCTGAACCAAACTGGAGTTTAGTGGAATAAAAAAAATACCCTGAAGCTGCATTAGCTGGTAGAAGTAGATTTCTTTCCTTTTTTTCCTCCCTGTAGGGGAGGACGGTAGCTGAAGAGAGAGTAAGATTATTGATAGAGCAGAAAGCTTGCTGTCGTATTCCATTTGGTAGTGTGAATTAGTGTTGCTCTGAATTATTTTTTTGCCTGGGGCAGACTAGTTTCTCTTTTTAAACTGATCAGTCCCCCTGGGTCTTGTATTATACCGAGGACCAGGATACCTGATGTGACTGGGTTTTGATGTGACAGCATACCGTTTCTGCAAACCCTTCAGCTAGGGTTTTCAAAACCCACAATTTTTCACATGAAAATGAGGGCCAGTTGTAACTTGGTCTATGTAATTAGACACCTGCTGTATATTAATGCTTTATTAGTAGGTGGTTTATTCTAGTGGTAGCTTGGGGCATGGTTACATGAATAAGGTAAGCTTAGCTGCTAATTGATAATGTACTGGCTAATGGGTGGCCCTTGTGTTTGTCCATGCCCTTACCTGTAGTACATTGCTGGAACTGTCTTTATGCTCCTACGTCTCTCCACTAAGCAGCATACAGATTGCCAAGGCAGGACAGGTCCTGATTCTTCAAGGCTGTGATGATATCTCTCTTGCCATTTCCTCCATTGGAGGAGGCTTTCCTTATCAAAGAAATATAGAAACACTTCGAGCCCACTTACAGGCACTGATGTAGGAAACCAGAATAGATACTTTTCAATTTCTGTGACTCTGTACTTTTACCATGGAGTTGTACACTGGGGGGGAGCACATAAACACCCATTTCTCAAATAGTCTTAAAATCTAGAGTAACAACTTGGAGGTCCTATCAGAATTATGCGTTCGTATTAACTTCCTTGACATATCACAAACTTTTTAGGGAGATTAGGAAAAACTTGATCTGTATCTAATTTTGGATTGCTGGGAAAGCCCTGTGGGAGCCAAGGCAAGAAGGCATTTTACAAAGCCATGGAAAAAGTGCTGAGAGTTCTGGCTTTCTCTGTCACTACTATCACTATTCAAAACAAATTGGGAAAATAAGTGTTTTGTGTCATGCCGTGCATAAGGTCAGGTGCAAGGCAAATGGTTATGGTATGTTAGCTGCCATTCCTAATCAGTTTAGGAGTATTGAAAAGAAATAATGGAATCTTCAAGTTGCTAGATAAACAGGGAGGAAAGAATTTGACAATTGTTCTTGTTAGATAAGAGGCTTGAAATAATAGTCTGATGATGCTTTTCTGATCTGCTGTAAAAGAATAACTTACACAAGTCTATGGGACCCAATGAGATGCACCTCAGAGTCCTGAGGAAACTTGCTGATGTAGCTCCCAAGCCACTCTCCAAGATACTTGAAAAGTCATGGCAGTTGGTTGAAGTCCTAGGGGGACTGGAAAATGTGCCCGTCTTTAAAAGACGAGAAAGGAGGACTCTGAAAACTGTCAGGTTCACTGCTGTGCATCGGTAAGTCATTAAACAGATCATCCTACAAACTATGTTAAGGCACATGGAAAACAGGAAGGTGATTCAGGACAGCCATCAGAATTTCACCAAGGACAAGTTCTGCATGACCAGCCTAGTGGCCTTCTACAATGGAGTGACTTCATCGGTGGACAAGGGAAGGTGTACAGGTGTCATTTATCTGGACTTCTAGAAAGACTTTGACATAGGCCTCACAATATATTTCTTACTAAATTGGATGGATTTGATGGATAATAAAGTAGTTAGACAATCACATCTAGAGGGTAGGGTTCAATGTCTCAGAGTCATGACCGACATCAGTGACAAATGGTGTACCTTGGGGAGCATACTGGGACTAGTGTTATTTAATATCTTCATTAATGACATGGACAACAGGGCCAAGTGCAACCTTAGCAAATTTGCTGATGACACCAAGTTGAGTGGTGCAGTTGCTGCCCGCAAGGGACAGGATGCTATCCAGAGAGACCTGAGAAAGCCTGAGGAATAGGCCCATGGAAATCTCATGAGGTTTAACATGACCAAGTGCAAGGTGCTGCATGTGGGTTGGAGCAATACCAGTACCAAAACAGGCTGTGGGATGAAGAGATGGTGAGCAGCCCTGCCCAGCAGGACTTGGGGGTGCTGTGGAGGAAAGGCTGGACATGAGCCAGCCATGGGCACTCACAGCCCAAAAAGCCAAACGTGTTCTGGACTGCATCCAGAGCCCCGTGGGCAGCAGGGCCAGGGAGGGGATTCTGCCCCTCTGCTCTGCTCTGCTCAGACCCCACCTGCAGGGCTGCATCCAGCTCTGGGGTCCCAGCACAGGAAGGACATGGACCTGCTGGAGTGAGTCCAGAGGAGGATCAACAAGATGATCAGAGGGATGGAGAACCTCTCCTGTGAGAAAAGGCTGGGGGAATTGGGACTGTTCATCCTGAAGCAGTGGAGACTCTTGGGGTGACCTAATTGTGGTCTTCCACTTGCTGAAGGGAACCTACAAGAAAGATGGAGAGAGATTGTTTACAAGAGCATGCAGTGATAGGACAAGGGCGGATGGCTTTAAACAGAAAGAGGGCAGGTTTAGATTACGGAAGAAATTTTTCCTGTGAGGGTGGTGAGGCACTGAAACAGGTTGTTAGGGAAGTTGTGGATGTCTCATCCCTGGAAGCGTTCAAGGCCAGCTTGGATGGAGCTCTAAGCAGCCTGGTCTGGTGAAAGATGCTCCTGTACATAACAAGGGGGTTGGAACAAGCTGATCTTCAACCCCTCTAACCCAGGCCAGTCTGTGAGTCTATGATCTCATGACATACACTACTTCAGTATTGATAAAGCAGTCACATGGATTAAATTTTAAAATATAATAAATACCCCACCACAACCAGAACAACAATAATTTGTAATGGAAGTTGTTTTTGCATCAGTACTTTGGCTTCTATGAAAAGAAGAGACTGACATAAATATGTCATAAAACATGGGAATGACATAAATGTGGGAATCTTATACATATATTGCTCATAATCAAACCAAGAATTAAAAGATAAGCAATGCAGCTGAAGGACCTTAAAGAGAGATGGTTCTGGTTGTATGTCCTTGTGCATATTCCTTATTCAGAGTGAAAATAGACTGAAACAGACATACCTGCAGCAACAGTGATTGCAGGGGGAAACAATATTTTAGATGCAGAGCTAATTGCAACTGTTTTAATATCAGTGGAACATACTAAAAATAAGAGTTTCAGTTAATGACCTTTCTTGCATGATTTCTGACTTTGGTGTCAGACTTGTGGCAAAATGATACTGAAGGTAAGAGCAATAAACTGAGACGCAATAATTTTGTGTAGGCCACGGAACAGTGATTACTTAATTGCTACATTAGTAAAAAGGCCGCATCCATTATGTTAAATTATCAAAAATAACACCCAATGTAATTTACCAAAATTTTAGCCATTACTCCATTTAAAAAAAAAGCATCAGCAATTTTAACATTACAATGTTTAGGATAATAAAAGTCAACAGAGGTAGCCTGAAGTACAGCACAGTGGTGGTAGAGATAGGAGCAGATATTTGTCAGTCTCGCCAGTTCTTACAGCTTTAGTTCTGATGGCTGGAAGACTGAGAAGAAATATATCCTTTGTGTCCATTCACAAGGAAGGGAAAATGGAGGAGTTGTCATAGCTAGGGATGAGGTTTTGAGGACAGGAACTTCAGTCCTGACTCTCATATGCTCTTAATAGTCTGCCTTTTTTTCTTCTGATGCACATTTACAATGCAAAGGTTACGGCCCTGTGAAGATTGGTTGCTCAAGCCAGGTAACTGCAAACTTCAGCTTTGCCAGGGTGTGGGCTATCTCTACCCGTGTGTTTATGTCTTTTAGACCTCATCTAGCCAAACTCTGGAAGTAGCAGCCTTTACTAATACAGTGCTTTTTCAGAAAGTCATTTATGGGTATCTGGATATTTGAAATACTGCAAGTGATTTTTCTATATGGCATCCCAGACACACAGGTGAGTCTTGAGAGATGCTTCTCAGCAGAGGAGGAAAACCACAGGTGAACCTGATTTTCACTCATTTGAAACCTCTGCTTTGACTGAAATAGATCAAATGAGAGCAGTTATACCTGCCAGTCTAATTACTTCCATGACCAGCACAACCTGAGGAATTTACTCGGGTGGCTTTTACAAAAACAGCCACAGAAAGTACGAAACTGAGGCATGCAGAAAATTGCCAAAGATGGAAAGACTTAGGAAATAAAAGGCTGAAGTTGTTAAAGTCAAATATAGCTGTACAAAGAGCCTAAAACTTTGATTTCACCATGTGTATGTGTTATCATGCAAGTATCTCACAATTGCCTTACTCATGCTTTAAGAAAGGATAGGGAAATAGAATCAGTAGGAATAAAGCTATGACAGAAAATGGCATTTCTATCTAGGATTTTGATAATGTTATAAAACAGAATTTTGAAACAAAGTTTTGCAGTGGCTGTATTTCCCTTGTTCAGGTCTGTGTATACAAACGTGTTTAATTCCATGTGCCTATTCACATGGAGATACATAATTGAAGCATTAATTACATTTAATAGCAATCTATAAAACAGAGTGCCTTAAAAGGCTTATTGCAAATCCTGCCATAATCGCAGTTCAGTTAAAATATATTGTATTTTTCTTAACCCTGCATGCAAAATCTAGTGAAAACCTTTCTGAAATTGGAAGAAACCATTCTAAACATCAGCAGAAATTAATGTTTTATTAAAATCGTAACTGCCTTTCAAATCCTCAACAGGAAAATTATTAATATTTACAGATATGCTTTCATGATATACCACTATTTTGAAGAAAGATGTTCAGACTACCTGTGGAGCTTTAAAAATACCGTAATACATTCCAATCTAAAATAATTGGGACATACGTTTCTAAAAAAAAACAAAACTAAGAGCTTCTAGTGTTTTTGACATCTCTTTTGCAAACACCTAAAAGCAATCTGGGGTTAGTCCCAGTTCCTCACTTCTGTATTAATACAGAGAATGATGAAAAACATCTCTATTTCCCTCCACACAAAATCCTAACTTGGAATCTTTTCTAAACTGAAACTTGTGCTAGAATTATTGTGTTACTGAATCCTCCGGTTTTCTTGGAGATTTACAGCTACATAGTCTCCAAACTGTATTTACTGAGTTTACTGAGTTAACTCTTCTGTGTGATTGGGCAACACATTCTTGCAAATGTGATGCTCAATCATCAGGAGAAAAATAGAAGACCTCTTTTAAAATGCTGCAAGGATGAAGATAATTACAGAGCAGAGCTCTTATACATTTTTTACTGAGTGAATTACATACTAGTTGAAAAACACAGAGCTAGAGCACAGGAAAATATGGTGTTGGAAATGTTGTTCAGAGGAAGAATTGTAACAATAATTGGCATTAAAAATGAAAGTGATCCAATACACTTCTATGACATCTCTAGCCATTGATGAGTGCCTGGTCAAATTTGTGATGTAAATTATGTTTTCATATGGCACATTCACTTTCACACATACATCCAAAAAATATTCAATAAGTGATTATAAACCCCCAATCTTTAAAGATAAAATCCTGTCAATAACTTTTAAACTAAAAAATCAGTATTGTACCCTGGCGTCAGATCTTGGTCCATATTCAGGGGATTATGTGGCACAAGGCTTCTGCAGTCAGATGAGGGTTTTAGTCACCTGAACTATAGTATGCTGGGTAAAAACTTGAATGGTGATTTACATCAGTTGGGCAAGTCTTTGAAGGGGGATCACACTCTTGTGGCATGATGGAGCATAAACTACTGTAGCCTATGTAAAAATGTTATGAGCAGAGCTGATTTGTCCTAAGTTACAAAGTATGTGATGCACTTTGCCAGACAGTACTGATAAAGAATAAGGCGTAACTGCAAAATTTGAATTTAGCAATCTATTTTCTTCTGGTTGGTGCAAAAGAGTTGAACAGTGTTTTGATTTTAGCTAGAAATACAGATGTTCAGTTCATTCAATAACACTTTCTCAAAGATATCAGTCAGCTAGGGTGATGGCAGTAAAATTAATGCTTTCCAAAATAAAGGATTGAATGTTACTTCATACTTCCAACTATTTTTCCATCTATTATAGAGTAATAATGATTTATTAGTACTCCACTGGCATAATACTCTACTGGCATTGTAATAATATTGTTTTATAAGCATATCTGTTAAAACTCACAATTTCAACAGCCAAGAACTAATTTATCTTTTTTTTTTTTTCATTTGGACATCATGAAGTCACAACTGATTATCCTACAGCCATACCATTAATCTTTTTCTGCCTTTTAAGAGTGGTTTTTGTTCCCTTAACTTCTTATTTAAGAATTGATAAAAGCAGCTGTCAGAAAAAAAGTACCCTATATCTTATTCTTCATGAGGAAATAACAAAGGATTTTTCAAGGCAAAAACAACATCACCATTTCTCCTGTGGTTAAACAGGGCAAGTTTTGATATTTTCTGTTCTGAGAATCATTACAATATAAAGCAGATTAAACCCAAGTTGCAAATATTGATAGATGGAAAATTTTACAGGGTTGTCTCTCAAGTGTAAACCCTGAAACCCTGAGTAAAATAATTACTGGAGTTTCCTTGATGTAGGAATATGGCAGGAGAGAGAGAGAGAGGAATTTGACTGTGCAAAATCCTTTTGCCTCCATTAAGGGAGTTTGTTACTTCTGCTAATTTTAGCTTTCCTCAGAAAACAGTCAGCTTGATAGTACTGCAGTGTAAGTATTCTTAGATCTAATGGTAGAATAAAGAGAGTTTTAAGCAATTATAATTAAATTCAGAAAGCAGAAAGGAAGATCAAATAGCTGTGATGTAAATCACAAAAAAAAAAAAAAAAAAAAAAAAGGTTTACAGAGGTGATATGAGAATACCAGATTGAAAGCACATGAAATTCCTTCACATCTAAGGCTGGTTAATTGAGGTCACATAATTAAACATTACAGCTGGTAAGGGGGACAGCAAGTGATACTGCTTTTGGCATAGAGCTGCAGTGGATATTTTTGGTAGCCCCACGTAGTTTGGATTGCTAGAGAATAATATTAATACATTTGAACTTATAAATAGACAGGTACAATCAGATTTTATATCTTGAATTTTCTGTCATTTGTAGGTGTATTTCTATTAAAGAAATGCTGGGGTTGGGCGTGATGTCCATCCTACAAGCCTATTCATCAGTGTTCATTAGGTCATTATGTTGGTGCTTAGTTGGCAAGCAATACTGGGAGTGGTTTGCTTCTGAAGTTGACTAAAAGTACTATAAACGACACTCAAAATGTATTTTGACTTTTTTATGATATGTCATAGAATGTTAGGATTGCAGTGGACCTTAAAAATCATCTAGTTCCAGCCCCCTGCCAAGGGCAGGGGCACCTTTCACTAGAACACGTCGCTCAGAGCCTTATCCAAGTAGGTCTTGAACATTTCCCAGGAATGGGACATCCACAAACCTCACAGCAAAGAATATCTTCCTAATATATAAATTAAACTTACCATCTTTCACACTGAAGCCATTCCCTCTTGTTCTGTCACTGCACGCTCTTGTAAACAATCTCTCTCCATCTTTCTTGTAGGTTCCCTTCAGCAAGTGGAAGACCACAATTAGGTCACCCCAAGAGCCTCCACTGCTTCAGGATGAACAGTCCCAATTCCCCCAGCCTTTTCTCACAGGAGAGGTTCTCCATCCCTCTGATCATCTTGTTGATCCTCCTCTGGACTCACTCCAGCAGGTCCATGTCCTTCCTGTGCTGGGACCCCAGAGTTGGATGCAGCCCTGCAGGTGGGGTCTGAGCAGAGCAGAGCAGAGGGGCAGAATCCCCTCCCTGGCCCTGTTGCCCACGGGGCTTTGGATGCAGCCCAGAATACATTTGGCTTTCTGGGCTGTGAGTGCCCATGGCTGGCTCATGTCCAGCCTTTCCTCCACAGCACCCCCAAGTCCTGCTGGGCAGGGCTGCTCACCATCTCTTCATCCCACAGCCTGTTTTGGTACTGGTATTGCTCCAACCCACATGCAGCACCTTGCACTTGGTCATGTTAAACCTCATGAGATTTCCATGGGCCTATTCCTCAGGCTTTCTCAGGTCTCTCTGGATAGCATCCTGTCCCTTGCGGGCAGCAACTGCACCACTCAACTTGGTGTCATCAGCAAATTTATTTTGGATGGGTGCTAAGGGTGGACTCTATCTTTTCACCTCTGTCATTAGTGAAGATATTAAGCAACACTGGTCCAAATATGGTCCCCTGAGGGTCATCACTTGATGTCCCTTGGGATGCTGATCCATTGACCATTACCCTCTGGATGCATTCCTTATTAACAGTCCGCTCATCAAATTTATCTCTTTCTAGTTTAGAGAGTAGGTTGTTGTGGGGACTTGTTGAGGTAAAGATGATTTGGTTTACAAAAGTGTCGGACTAATGACTGCTGCGATTCTGTGACTTCTCTACCTGTGTTTGCTCTGCTGCTTCTAATGAAGATGGGCAATGAGGTTTAACTACTCAGCAATGTAATGCAGATGGTACACACTCTATCTTCCACTGCCAGATGAAAATACTTCTGCAAATAGTTTCCTTATAGCCAGGTGTTCCAAAAGGAAGGAACTGAAGAAAGTAAAATGATATTCTCCTTAAAAAATGCACTTGTCTCATGTCTTCTCAAAAACGAAGGTAGAGCATTTTTTTTCACAGGACTGAGAACTGCTCATCTCTGAGTGGGGGGTGGGGGGACACAGAAAAAAATAGAAACACAGCCAGTATAATTGACTTCTTGTATTCAAGTGTCAGGTAACTGTTGAGCTGTTTTAATGATTCCTTAATGCATTTCATGTATGACCCTTGTTACTGCAGGATTTTGTACTTACCTTGTGAAAGGTTCATGATTTGCTCCTAAAATAACTTCATGCTTTAGACAGATTTGGGGCAGCTTATCCACAGTGTCTGACTTTCTCCTGAGTAGAAGGCAGACAAAAAGCTACATGGGTAAAAATTTCAATAATAATTCAATTAATGGTCCTGGGGTAAAGAATGTTTTATTGTCCCAGAGAATGCTATCTATGGTTGGATTTATTTAATTATTAAAATGAGATTGTCATAAAATCAAATATTCTGCTTAGATTTCTAGCTTGTAATTATGTGCAAAATTTGAAGAAAAAAGCCCTTCTTACATATCTGATTTTAGTGAGTTTTAAAGCCACTAAATATAAGGCAACCCAAAACATAACCAATTACATTTTACTGACTTATTGACTGCTGTTGACAGTATCTTTTCTTTTTTTAAAATTAATGTGGTAGTTCTGGACCTGTAGCTGCCTTTTCAGCACCCTGTTTTTCACTCCATCTTATTTCTTTATATTTTTCAGGATGTGAAGATGGAAAAGAAGCCGTGGGTCATCTGGCCTTACATTTGCTACCCTCCAACTTCAAATACTTCTGTTACAGGACTATGGATATTGCAATTCACAAGAACAGGCTGAAGAAGGGAAAGACGTAGCAAAACTTCTACTTTCTGGTACAGTCTCTATTTCTGTTGCTGAAAATGTCAGCTATGACAACAGTATCTTTTTTTTCTGTTTCTGCTGTTCTGTTATGGTATTATCTCTTTACTGTTGAAGCAAAACTATTTCCAACAAAAGGGGTGTTTTCAGCAGGAAAAATATCCTCAGAACATTATTCCTCCTTTGAGAAAAAAGTCAAATAATCCCTGATAACAGCCTTTACTTTGACTGCCACCAATGATAAGAAGAGAATAAGTAAACTCTGCCAGTAGACTGTCAAAAGGGCAGAAAGGTATTGCATAAAGGTGTCTAGCTGGTGTGACCATGTCTGATTCAATACACAAAGTATTATTTTAGACAAAAATTTAATGCCATGTAAAAGAGTGCATATCTAAATGTACCCATATCTGCATATGCTCTGTGTATGAGAATAACTTTGGTCATTGCAGGAACCTATGACAGCTGTTCCAGGAAGTTATCTTGAAGAGCAGCAAGCACTACCCAGAAGTTCAGCACATATATTGAGTAAACGTGACAAGGGATCCCAATTTATTGCTTTATTCCTTGGTAAAGGCCATAGTTCTAGTGTGAGCATGACACCTAATCGTGAGACAAACTAGAAAAAGAATCCCACTTTTGACACGTACTGACCTCCTCTCTTATCCACGAGCACGTGTCATATCAAGACTCCTTACAACTCCCAAGATGACAATAGCTGTGCTGCTACACTTTGAAAATACCACAGCTGAATGAAGTCATCCAACAGCCAGCCATAGGACTGATATCACCCAGCTGCATGCAGGGAGAGAGGTGGTGCCATGGTTTAACTCCTGCTGGTAACTAAGTACCCTGGAGGTGCCTGGTCATTTTCTACACACCCCTGAGATGGGAAGAAAAATATGAAAAGAAGGGTAAGCCTCATGGGTTGAGATAAGAACAAGTCAGTAATTGAAACCAACCAAACACAATGATAATAATAATAATAGTAATAATAATAATATTAATAATAATGATAAAACACTAATGATGAAAATAATGATCATCATCTTCTTCTTCATCATGATGTAACAGAATCCAAGAGAAACAAGTGATGCAAAATAAAATTGCTCACAATACAGTGACTGATGCAGAGTGTGTCCTCAGATTGCAGTCAGTCGCCTTCCAGGCTACACATTGTGTTCATATACCACATGTGACTTTCCATGGTATGGAATATCCCTTTGGCAAATTCAGGTCACCTGTCTTGGCTGTATTCCCTCCCAGGCTTCTATGCCATTCTTACTAGCAGAGCATGAGACAGTGAAAAGTCTTTGACTTG
>VZUA01069598.1:0-12158 GCA_013401035.1 Horornis vulcanius
GTTTTAAAATTATGTTTCTCCCACACAGATTAAGCTTTACAAATCCCACATTTCACACATCCCACGAAGTTTTATTGCCTTTCTTTCAGTTGCTCCTGAAGACACAAAGCACAGAAAGCGTTGAACAGTGGAAAGAACAGATGCTCAGCAGGGAAGAGAGGTCTCAGGCTTTCCACTGCCACTGTCATTTCTCTGCTGTAAATCTCGTCTCTGCAAGAAACAAGAATTATTTCAGACTCCCACAAGACCAAGAACAATTTCAAAGTTTTTTGGAGAGTACCAGGTATGTGTTTTCAGTCTGCTTTCCCCAAAAGGGACATGGGGTGATTGAAGCAATAAAAAGCAAAGTGAAGTTCATAAGAAGCATGCCTCTTCTCATGCTACTCTTTCCCATAGCAAGTGAAGGAAAAAGTCGAACTCACAAGGCAGATATTACAGGACTTAACACATAATTGAAGGGTATTCAGCTAGGATCCTAGAAATTCAGGTAGGATCCTAAAAGTTCATAGCTGAAAGGAGTCTGATAGAGCTTGCTGCATCCCCTTAACTATTAGACAGAATAGACACAGTTATCTCCTATGAGAGGTTTGTCCCATTCATCCTTAAATATTTTCAAGTCCAAAAATTTATAGTCTTTTAGTGTTATCCATCCCAGTACTCATCTGCGCTTCCAGTTAAAGAGTGGCACAATGCCCAGGGACAAGAACCTAGAACACAGTGTATACCACACATAGTTGCAAGTTTTAGTAATTTGATGCTGTCCCTTAGCAAATACAGTTTTCAGGAAAACTAACTCAATGTAATTAATTATTAGACCAACTCATAAAGCTTAAAAAAAAATAAAAGGAATGCTTTCCTGCATAAACAGCCCCTCACATCCTTTGATGTCGTTATTCACCATCTGTGCTCAGACCCTCAAAAATGTCTGTGCAAATCCAGCATCTATACCCAACAGGAGAATGGTGAGACTCAAACTACCAAATCTGCTGGATGATTCTGAAAATGTTCCTTTTTTTTATGAACAAATTCTTACTTTTGTGAAGTGAAATCACAATTTCCACTTCTCCCATCATCTTCTCATTCCAGAAGCTGTCCTTGTAACAGCACTCAGTAATAGATACTCCTCCACCAAAATAGTCTCTGTCTTCCATATGTCTCTCTCATGCATGGATAGCTTAAAAAGCTGCTGCTCATTTTTTTCTGAGGGAATTAAAATTCACAGAGGCCCACTCTACTGCAAAAGTTTTACAGGGACTGAAGAAGAACATAAGCAGCAGGGAGACATTTAGGCCTCTTCCTTCTCTTTAATCTAAAAATTGTTTGCAGTTACAAAACAGGGACTAGACACCTCATTCGCACTGTTTCTGGCAACATTTTGATTCATTTTAGCCTATGGCAATGTCTACATATACCTCAAAATGCAGAAAAGCTTTCTGAGAAGAGATTCTTCCAAATCACGTTTGTAAATGGAGTAATCCATGCTTGACCTACATACAAACCATTTTAAGCTTCACCACTGAAATTCAAAGTGGCACCTGTCAGTTAACAACAAAATCTCCTTATTACTTGAGCAGGAGAAAGAAATTGAATTTGATTTGCAAGTTCACTAAGGATACATCTATATTGCAGGGCTGTAGAGGGAGAGGTGAGTGACATTTTCCTGATGTGTGCAAGTGTCCATGTCAACTGGCTGGCTTTTGCAGCCCGGACTGAATCCTGGGAAAGACTGACCCTGAGCTCCAGCAAAGTAAAGCAGCAGTCAAGCAAGGCAGCAAAATGAGGGGCAAGAAAATCACATTCTGAGGTGTGGAAAAGATGGAGTAGACACAGTTCTGGCCTGTCTCAGAGAGGAGGTCTCTTAGGTGGCACTCTCTCAACCAGAGGGATCACTCAGAGCTGCCTCCCCAGCAGAGAGTCACAGCCTCAGCACACTCATGCCCTGTCCCAGCCAGCAAAAAGCCCAGCAAGGGACATGCCATGCATGGAGCAACCTTCCAGCTCTGGTGGCTCTTGGCCCCCCGTGCTGAGAAGAAGCAAATGCCTGGAGCAAGTTCTTGCTGTCACAGCATTACTGGTACTCAAGGGAACTTATTGAAAAGCATTAAAGGGGCCTTCCCTTGACCTGGTCACGCTTCCCTGTGGTGTTGACAAGGAAACAGCATTTTTCAGCTCAGAAACAGAATGCAAGATTTAGCTAGCCATGTCTTATGGAGTACCCCAGAGGAATAGTGGCTGCATCTACTTCAACAACTAGAGAAACTGAGTCATAGACACTAAACTCATTAAAAAGCAAGTTGACTCTTTTATTGCAAGTTTTCAAGAGCTCTTGCTGTTCCACCATTTGGCATGGGAAATGTGGTTTAACTCATTTCTCTTAGGAGAAAACAAGGTTTGAACTACAGCTGCCTGGAGGTACCACAGACATATTGCTAACTTAGAAAAAAATCAGTCTTGATGGTACTCACATTTTAATCAAAAGCTATTTTTCCCCAGCAAACTGGTACATTTATTTTTTAAAAGCTAATTTTTAAGCAGGAAAATTGACTGGCCATTTTTTTCTAGTGCCTGAGTCTACTCTTGCTTTGGGAGACAGAACTTCAAATTACTGTGTGTTCCACAGTCTGCCAGTGGGAACAAAACCTTGCACATTCCCTCCTTCACAGTATAGAGAATATGAGTCATTCCCTGCTATAATGTTGGCAAACAGCAAACCAAAAAGCTATCACAAAACCTGAAACACTCTGAGGGTTTAAATCAAAAATATTAGTCAGACCAAGGTTGGGGTGATGAGTTAAAATGGAATTCCTTATTATTTCAGCTTTCTTTCCATAAAATGAAATAGAAAAAGAAGAAAGAGTTTCCACAGTGGAGGAATTTCTTGTCACGTTGAGTCTGCAGGGCCAAGAATGGTCTGAGCTCTTCAGCAAATGAGACCAGAGGAGGCCAGTCCTCATTTTCTTTGCAGGGAAATGGTGCCCCTACGGACAGCTGCCTTCCCTCAAACATACCCACAGAGTCCTCCAAAACAGTGTGGTCTTTAAAGCCTGCTGAGTGTCAGGTACCCCCACAGAAAACTACAGTAGTCTGAGTCAGCATGGCAGAAACTCATGTGTATGAGCAAAAGCTCACTTATTTACCCTCCAGTTACAAAGACAAATCACAACCCATTTTCATCAGACAGCTCTCCGTGCTTTTGTGAAAATTAAGACCTGACCACCGGCTCCTGCCTTTTAGGGGTAGACATGACTCCCAGTAGATTTTTTTCCCATGTCACCCTTAATTTACTTCATACAATTAAATTGCTCTCCTTCAGTCCTCCCACCTGAGAGACAAGCTGTCAGCCTTCAGAGCTGAGATGGCCAAGGCCAAAGCTACTGTCTCCCTTTCAGTAGTTATCCAGGAACCACACTTGGCTTACGCACTCTTCAAGTCAGTAGGTTGGTACAAAAATAGTCCCACAAATAGAGACTGCAGTGAGATAACAAAACACATAACAGTTCTGGGAATTAAGAGCTATGACTGCCTGCATTTGTGATGATTTTCTATCAATGGGAGACCTGGAATCAACACTGGACAGCTTTTCCAGTCAAGCTGTTCATGAAACAAGAGTCAGTACAGTGAAGCAGTCTGGTCTACCAAACACAAAATATCAGAACAGATAGTTACAGCAGGGGGGTTTTGACCTTCTGAATTAAGAAACAGTAAGACCAGAGGACTAAACGGCATAAAACAGTCTAGAAATGACCCCCTTAAAGCACACATGCTCTCAAAACATTAGCTCCAACTGTTTCCATCCGCTCGGTCTTTCAAGCTGAAGTCAACGTTACTCCCAGTGAGGACATCATTTCCCTGTGCCCATGTTAATGGCAAACCTCTCCAAGCTGACTCATCTAGATCCACAAACCACAGGCCAGCCCAGCTGGAGCCAAAGCTTCCACTCCAGCAGGGCTGTCTGATGTGAGGCTCCCAGCAGAGTCTGATTGCATCGCACTGCTGTGTCTACCAGCAAATGCCAAACTAGTTTCCAGCAATTCCTTATCCTCCACTTGAATTTGAAACCCGAATGCTTCCACGTTCCTAGCACAGAGGAAAGTTTGTAATGAGACATGAAATTCTGCCTGAGAAGGAAGCATCAGCTGTCTCCTAGGCTTTGTGGCTGTGCTTACCTAAAGGGAGATGGTCATTGATACCAGCTGTCAGTGACCTTTCTGCCTCGTTCACATTTCTGTAGTTGTTCCAGTGGCTTCCTGTACCAATTGGTCTGGAACTCTCTAAAGCTGACTTCAGATGAAATCCCAGAAAGCCTGGAGACCACCCCCTTTCAAAGAGCCATCCACCAATTGCAGGTATTAATAGACTCTTAGCATGGTTTGGGTCAGAAGGGAACTTAAAGATGATCTTGTTCCAAACACCCTGCCACAGGCAGGGACACCTTCCACCAGAGCACAGTGCTCAGGCTGCTCACACACACCCAGTGCCTACCACAATACTTGTGGTGTGGGAGTTGGCTTGGGCTGGCCAGAAAATTTTTATCAGTGAATGAGGGACAAGAATGGCTCACTTTACTTGCAGCTTCCACATGCTCCTCGCTGTTTTAGTACAGCAGTTTCATTAATTGCCAAGAAGATCCCTGCCCAAGCACTGGAATCACACTGCCTTGGACATACATCCTCCAACACAAAATCCGAGTTGTAATTACCAAGCAGGCAAAGCACTTCAGAGAGACAGCAAAGCCCACTCCTGCTGAGCCCAGCTGTGGATATGGTGTTGTTTGGGACTCTTTTCTACAGTCATATCCATAATAAACCAGGACATCTTCCTTTCTCACTTCAGAGATGACTCCAGCAGAATTACTGGGATATTTTTTGGCCTGGCATGAGAACGGGTATGATCACATTGTGAGCACACCTGCTTATTGGTAACAAACAACACCACATTGCAGAGCATGAAGCTGCCATAGTTTAGTACTTACACATCCTTTGGCATGTTTTTCCTCCATGATGCTCCATCCCAGGGTGACTGTGAATGCAGATCCATTTCATCATTGAAAGAAGTTTCCAATTCCTTTTCTTTATGAAGCTGTTTATTTAGTAGTCTCACACTAAGTTATCACAGGGAATTGTGTTTGCACAGGGAAAAAACAAACAAACAAAATATGAGTCAGTTTCCTTTATTGCTGAAATCAACCTTAGCACTAATGACAGGAAGCTTTCTCTTATTTCAGCCCCAGTACAGTAGAAATAAGATGGACAGCAGCTCCTACAACATCACCCTAGGAAACCACTCAAGGTGGCTATTATTTTTGTCTTTTAAAAGCTTCATTAACATAATTATTAATTAGGTAAATACAGCAATTATGAATTCACAAAAGCACTCAGGCTATCATATTCTATTGGCTTACCACAACTGTATTTTCAGTGACCTCATTGTAATGTGAATATCAGTATTTTACATAACCTGGAAAACAAAACAAAGCTGAAAGTCGAAAAAGAAACCCCTGCTTTTATGAAGTGCATTAAGTGTTTTAAATATCAAAGCATTTTTTTCTTTCAACTTATTTAAACCCATTCCAAGGATAATAAATTGAAGCATCAATTTTATTGTTATGGAGCCTACTTAGCAAAAAAATACAGAGGATCACAGAAATGTTGGTGGGATGGGACCTCTGGAGGTCACCTAGTCCTACCTACTGCTGGGCACATAAGCTGTGTCTTTCTTTGTCCCCAAAATGCCTGTTCTGACTCTGGTGCATGCCTACAAAACAGGACAAACTCAGCCTCCATGCTCAGGAGGAGGATCAGTGGGGAGGACAGAGCTTAACACCAGGCAGTGGGATGTGCCTGTGACCTGGCCCCAGTGTATCAGCCTCTTCTGTACCAGACTGCCAAATCTCACTCACTGTCCTAAGATGGTTTGTGAGATCTGATAGCAGCAATCCTTTTCCATATCAGCAGAGGTTCCACCAAGCTAGGTATTGTGCAGTGCATCTTTCCCACTCCTAATTCCATTTTTTAGACACCAGGTCCCCAAAAAAATTTAAAAAAATGATTGAAACATTCTTGTTGATTTGATCCACACATGCCAGAGCAGCTGTGTGTGGGCACACCATGCCTCTCAGATCATTGCAAACTAATTAAGGGCTTTCTTCACCACATGGATAATTATTATTATTCAAAATGCGTTGATTCATTAAAGAATTTGGCTCAGACACAATAACTCCCTTACTCCTGGGTAAGGAGGTTGTTGTATAGCTCAGCCTTGGCTTTTGATCCTTTCCACTAGAGTTTCAGTGTCTGATTATCCTCAGGTTGCATCCTTACAAATTCTTACTCTTAGAGGAAGCTGTGCTAGAAAAGATAGACCAAAATTGGGGTTTCTAGAAGGAACAGCAGCAACTATGTCTAATTTTTTAAAAGCTTTCTACGTTCAAGGAAATCAGTTTTGAACTTCCCTGGGAGTCAGGTTTCCAAAAACCAAGGCCCAAGCTAATAAGAAAGATTAATATCATGTAGCACTGAAAATTCCAAGGGAATGTCATCTTGCCCAACTCCTTGCATAATGCAAATGAGATAATTCCATCTAGTACTCAGAGTGACATGAAAGCACATTGCCCAAAAGGCATCTTGCCCTGATTTGACAACTTCAAAAGAGACCAAATGCATACAAGACTAAAAAATTCCCCTCTGTCATTTCAGAGAAAGATGGGAGATGTGGACTGAATTCTGCTCCATCCTATGCTTCAATTATTTGCTTGAAACACTTGACTGGTGCTCAGCGCAGCTAAGGGATCTGGCTAATTTCTTCCAGGAGGAGGAAGTCAAGGCCCACAGATGGTTAATTTGCAACTATCCCTCAAAGTAAGGGATGACTTGGGCAACCCTTTGTGCCTATCTCCTTTAGTCCCTGGAAGAGGGGCTGGCTAATTTGGCATCTTTCTCATTTTTACTAACATACAAGCACTGGAATTTAGACTAAAAAGAAGATCTAGACATGACCTGTACATTTCTAAACCATCACCCACCTCTTGACCACTCTCTCACTTGCATCTCAGACCATATTCCCATACCAGTCACCTTCACGCCTATTTTAACTCAGAAATGTCAGAAGTTTTTCATTCAGACAGCAACCTCACAAGTATCTAACTAGGAGTCCCCCCAACTGTCCACATCTACAGTTCTGAAGAGCAGATCATTTATAACAATGAGCTCCAGAACACAACATTCAGTTCCTTTACATTTTGCATATCCTAGCAAAATGCTTCCTTCCTGAAGGCGCACATTTTTCCTCAATTAAACATGAAAGCTGTTGAAGCCCAAAGATGACCCTTAATTATGGCTTTGAATGCACTTGTTAGAATTACCTCCTTGCTCATCTTGGGAAAGTATAATAAGAAGTAACATGATAATACGCAGTGCTGTAGTTTTGGAGTAATTGCCTAGTATGCATGAACTCTGTGAGGCCTTTTCCAATTACATTTGTAGCTTGCTAATGTTTGGGGATTTTCCAGGATAAATTACGTTAATTGTGTTCCTTGGATCTGTTTTCCACAAAAAGCCCAATAAACAGCAAGAAGAGGGAGGGAGAGAATTAAGTGGCAGAGTTAATTAGATTAGGCTTGTGCTGTAGTGAAGCAGGAAGATTCCACTAAATCCTATAATAGGCCCTAATGAGGATTTTATCATGCTTGTTAAACGGGTCATTTAGTTGTGTGACGGGGCCACTGAGTGTAATGTAAAAACTGGTTAATAAAAAAAAAAAAGTCTTTTAATTGCACACACAGGCAAAGCAGTGTCAAAAGAATCCAGCCAAATGGAATAGTCTCCAACCAAACACAGGAAAAGCTGCAGTTTCTGAAGTGGTGAACATGTACTGTGATTAGGCCACTTAATTTTCCTTGACTGGCATAAAAATTAATGCTTCATGAGTGATTTACACTGGGGAACTTCAATAATCCAGATTTATCAAAATAGAAATTACATTTTTCTTCTTTATTTGTTGTCTTGTTTGGCTTTTTTTTTTAACAAAGTGTACAAAAATGAATGTAGATCTGATTGCTGTTGAGCCATCTGTACCTGTCCCTTTTGTTAGTGTTTGTAGAAATATCCATAACAGAGTCACTGACTATTCTGACTATGCTCCTGCCAGGGATGGGATGAGACAACGTTTGCATTTTGTTTTCAGGCAGCAGACATCACACAGAAAAATGAGAGTCCTGGAAAATGCACTCCATAGAGAATTCTCCCTTATCACTTTTATTTTTCCTTCAAAGACAAAGATCCTGGGTGTTCTGCTAAGTACTAGGCACAAGAACACATATACGCCCTGATTTTGCCTAGGGGTGTGAACATCCAATACTCTGTTGGTTTTCTTTTCTCTCACCCCTGAGACCAACTCAAAAAGACTAACCTTAACCATGCAGACACACTTTGAGGATACGTTTAATAAATCAGAAGCAAATCTAGATCATCAGCAAAGAGGATGAAGGATACCATTTGATCCACCTGCTTGTCAAGGTTCACTAATTCAAAATGAGACATGTGATAGGAGTTCTCTCAGCTTAAAGGTCTCCTGTATCCTGGAAGCTTGTAAATGGTTGTTCACTACAAGCTACTTTCTTGTGTGACATGCGGCCTGCATATCTTCAGAGGTAGAGTATATCTCATCCCTAGCTGTTATTTCAGCCCGAAGCTCACATAAACAATAAGGGAAGATGTGTCCTTTGTCTTGCTCTAGCCTTTGATTACTCTTCCAGTGCTCCCAGAGATGTTCTCATGTGTTCATTACTTCCTTCAGCATTCAGCTCAAGCAACAAAACAACTCCCCAGCTCACTGCCAGCCTGCCAGGGCTACATCTCTGACACTTCCTTTCTTGTACTTGAAAACACCCATTTGTTTTCTCAAGGCTCCCACTGCAGACAGAGTTTGATTTATACCAATCTCCACGGCGTGTGGCAGGGACCAGGTGGCAACTGAGCAGAAGACCATCGTGACTCCCTCCAGTCCAGCAAATGACAGCCATTACCCTGAGCATCCCATGGTGACAGGCCAGCTGCTGTGCCTCCAGCACAGCTTGGTGGCACCCCCAGAGGCACTGATACGGGACAGCAGGTCATCCATAAACGCCTCTGCCAGCGCCCGGTGCTCTGGTGCCTCAACAACCAAACATCTGCCAGGGAAAATGAAAACAAGAAGTTCAACTCCTCCCTGCTTATTCATTCTACACTAGTGATTTTTCAACTTCGTTTGGTTTGCAGGGGTCTAAGCATATTCTAATGGCAGCATGTGAACTCCCCTGCAGTGATTAAAGCCAACTGCTAATCAACTTTGTTTTTCTGTGTTTCTATGTTCTATATGCTTTAGGACACCCAGAACTAGCTACAGGTAGAATATCATCCTGATCACTTTCTAGTAACATAACAAGTAAGATAAATGTAAAAATACCTATCCAATAAGACCTGACAATACCAGCCCACACATTATAGGCATTGTAACTGTATGTGTGTCTAAGCTTGTTTAAAATCTAAGTTTTAACTGTGACAAATACAATCCTTATACAGGAGCTACTACAATTTGCTAAATTTATGGCAGCTGCTTTATCTTTCTTCCTTGAGTCCTTCTTACAACAATCCTGTGCCATAGAAACTCCCCAGAACTAAGTAAACATTAAGTAGCTTTCACTGCTTTGCAAGATTTGTATCTCCATTGTATTAAGTTCGCAAGGATCATTCTATTATCCTTTTTGTATGCTCTGTCTGTAATCACTGAATTCCCTTCTCTGTGTTTCTCCAACACTTGACACAATGGAGCCTGATCTATATTCGGATTTCCTCCACACTACAAACATGCAAAAGTTAAAATGATGTTATCTTTTAGAAGTAGTTGCATGCTGGGGCAAGGAAGCTCTTACAGATAAGGCAACTCCTGGATAAATAAATTAGCACTGCAGTTTGACTTCCTTTCTTCTTTGTCTTGAGTTTTCAGAGCTATGTTCAGCCAGATTACTATGGGCCAATTCTCCTGTCCATCAAGATATCTGAAAATCCATGTCAGTCAGTGTGTAAAAGTGATGCCTGTTACTCACAGCCAGGGTCCAATGTGCAACCTGTCAGTGATCCTGCAAAAAGCTACAGCCCCTTCCTGCTCAGTCTATTTCCCCAAAGTCACATTATCAGCAAGCAGAGCAGCTGGGTGAGATAGCAGGTTAAAATCACACTGGTGGTCGAAGTCACAGCAAGTAGGACAATGTGCTCTGAAAAGAGACTAGAGAGACTCTTACCTTCACCAGGACCTGCTGAAATGGCTAAAGCCAAGCACAAACTCTGTTGCCCTTAATGTTTCACTGCATTTCACATTGCACAACTCAGCCTGCTATTCACAGCTTGCAGAATTAAATTCACTTTACTGAATCATTTTGCCAAGGAAAGACTTCTGGTTTTCTTTATCTACTCATCAAAATTATCTGTCTACAGGTGCACACACATATCTAAGACAACATCCCTCAGTTACACAGCTGTGACTAATAACACAGAAAAGACCAATAAACACAAACTAATAAACGTGACCTACAAAGAATATTCAAATAGTGGATGCCAAACTGCTTAGAGGATGAGGGAGAAGATTTGGTAATGGTATTCAAATAAGTTAACAGTTGTCACCCAGGGAGAGAAAGCCTCTTGCTTTGACTTTAGAACTAGCTCTGCTTCATAAAGGAGACTGTTCACCCAACAGCTGTCCAACTCTGTGCTATAACGTCCCCTTGAACCCAACAGAGCAAAAACAGTGGGTGTAAACTGCATCAATGGAGATTTAAATTAGGTATCAGGAGAATTAGGAACTAGGTAGCTCAAGCAAGGTGATGACCCTTGCAGAAGGGTTTTATGAACCATGTAGAAAAACACCATCCTGGAACAGCCTCCGGGGTGGAGGGATAGGATTAGATGATCTACTGAGTCTCTGCTGCACATCTGATATCTCTGATTTGACATGTTTCCTAACAAAAGCTGGACAAGCAGGATGTACATGAAAGGAGTGCATTTCTTCACAGCAGAGCAGACTTCCCTTCCAATCAATGAGGCTCCCAGAGTGCGAAGTGCTGAAATAAACTCCAGATATTTTAATTGGCGACTTCCTTCATTTAAACAATAAAGAAGTAATATGGGTCACTTCTGTTGTGGAGCAGCACAGACTGTCTGTCAGGCATAGACAAGACTTGTATAACAACGAGATGGAAAATGCTGGCTTTATGTTCTCTTCTATTATGCTTGTGACCTGGACTTCTTTTTTTTTTTTCCCTTTTTTCTTTCCTCTCTCTCTCTCGTTTTTTCCTCCTAATGCCAAGCCCTGAAAACATCCCAACTTGCCAAGTTCTTTTCCTATAGACAGCTGAAGCTGGTAATTGTGATCCCATCAGTAAAATGCAGACCTGCCCCTCATCTCTCCTGTACCGTTCTTGTCTTTCCCTTGCAGTTAATGAAGTGTCACACACTGCAGAGGGAGTAGTTCACAGTTTAGCTACTTCCTAAACACCTGTGAAAGGAGACAAAGTAAAAGGTCATATATGCTGTACAGTATATGCAGAATTTCAAAACACCTCTTCAGTCTCCATGGGAAATGCTTAGAAGTCGACAAATTTCAACTGTTTGGAAAAGCTTTTGCTTTATAAAGCTGTGAGCAGCTAATCCATCACTGTGTTCTTACACCCATCTCTGTGCATGTTTCCAGCAAACTCTTCTCCAGATGAAAGTTTTAAAATCTAACTGTTGAATGTAATAGAACTTTGTGTTGAAAGTGGTCCCAGCCATGGAAAGAAAGAGGCAGAATCCTTAGATGCAGCCAGGTTGGTGGGGAAAGTATGAATCTTTGCAATGCTTGTGATCACCAGGTGCTAAATGCAATGTAAGAAAAGTGCTCCCAGCCCAAAAAGAAGTTTTTAATTCTCACTTATTTCTGTTGGTGTGAATGAGATGTGTATCTTACCTTCCTTAAGCAGACCATCAGGATTAAATGTGGGCAGCTATTTCCCCACAAACATTTCTGCCATCATATCTCAGCCAAGGCTCCTCTGTTGTCCCAGTTTCAGGGCTGTCCACGTTGATCACCTGCATTTGCTACTTCACACAGCTCTATTCTCCAGAGGTGAATGACTGTTAATATATCCC
>VZUA01069608.1:24654-44328 GCA_013401035.1 Horornis vulcanius
ATTATAAAGCAATCCTATTTCTTCATGCAGTTGCCTGTGTCATCATTCAACATTCATTTTCCATCTTCTGCAACAATGGGAACAAGGGTCTGGCAGGCAACAGATACTTTTGGTTCAGAAATTGTTTCATACCAACACCAGGCCCAAAAAATAAATATGCAGTGTTGTAAGTAGAAACTGTGCTAAAAGTTAGAATTACAAAATTAGCTTTGTCAAGTTTTAGTGGTTGATTGTGCAATATTAATACTGTTGGAATGTATTTTTTTCTGAATACAGATCCATTTATGTGTTCTACCTGTTTAGCAGCTCACAGTCTTTCTCCTCACAATGGATGCTGAGAAAAAATCATAGGAGATAAGAAAAAACAAGGAAGTTAATTTGGACTAGTCCATGCAGGCAGCTGGAACACACCGGCATTGCCACTTCACTGCTGTTTAGAAAGAGAAAGGCCAGCAGTAAGGGCTCAAGGATATTTTTGCAGACAAACTCCTGGAAGCAATTATGTTGGGATAAGCATAGGCCTACACATATGCTGTTTTATAAGAAACATTATAGTCCCTCTATAAAAGGCTCCTGGACCAGAAAATATGATTTCGTTTTATAAAAAAATCTGAAAAGTAGACAAAGTAAGTGATTGACTTTTCTTCAACTTCATGATCCATGTGTAGTTCTGGAAATAGAATATCTATCTTGCAGCAAATAATGTGGTAGTTTCTACCACTGAAGAGACCAGAGAGAAAGAGAGATGTGGGATTATCTGGTCCCAGGTTGTTTATGCTGTACATATGGCAGTACTTTGTGTGCAGTCTGTTTCACTGTATGCAGAGGGCCTTCAGTGTATTCTGTGTGAGGTACTATCTTGGGGACTTCCAGCTTTCTGCCCACTGATTGAGTCAGAACTCAGAACCACTCTTCTCTCTGGAGCACTCTCCAGACACAGCATCAGAACAGCAGAGCTACTAAATACACAAATAAGATGCAAAAATATAGAGGGAAAACTTGTGGGCCAAGTATGCTGCTTACTAAGCCTGTTTGTCTTTCTAGACACCAGCAAAAGGTGATGAAAAGGACTCTTCTATTAAAAAGAAAAACCAACCCAGCCTGTTTGTGATATGTAATGTTATTTCCTTTCAGAATCAGGTTGGTGATGTCTCTTTAATGTGCAGCACTGTGAACTTAAAAGAAATCTCATTATCAGCCCTCCTAGCCTTAAGCACTTCATCAAGTATTCCATGACTGCTAGCTTGCAGATGCTGCAGTTAAGGTGCTGGGTGGTGGGGGTTTTGTTTGTGTTCCCTTAGGTCTTTTTCTTGTTTTGGTGTGTGGCTATAAATATCCTACTCCTGAGAAAAGACATGAAAGTACTTACATAGACATTAATTAGACACCATATGATGTTTTTTCTCAAATTCTGGAGTCACAAAGCATAACTTTTAATTATCTGGTTTTGTTTGGGGAATAGTAGTTTCTTCTTCAGGCATATATCAAGATGATCAGAAACATGTATAATTTCTTCTCCAGAATTTTTGATTTCGCCTGGCCAACTTTTAATGAATAAGAAAACATTCATGCCCGAATCAAAGAGCTATGCACCCCTGAGTAAAAGTTCCAGTTCTTTTGTTGTGGGTCTCAGCACAGTGCAACTATCATGTACAGTTTATGGAGATCCCTGAGATAGAGATTAAAAATGAGTATCGTTCATTTCAGTTAATTTCTTAATATCTAAATTAAAGACAGAAATTTTAATTCCAATGTAGTCCTATACAACTGGCTGGGTAAGTAATTTTGAAATCTTTCCCTGCCCCAAAATAATAAATGAAACCATATCACTTAGTTTAGACTGCATCCAGAGAATATTACATGCTCATGCTGTATACCCAGGCATGAAGAAGATTTCTTTTTGCAAAATCCAAGCATGTGAGTTTAGTTGACTGGTGTGGTATTTTTGGGAGGTAGCTTTCATTGAAATAGAGGCTTGTAATGATCCACTGGTGTCAGAAACAGCTACAAATTGCTGAGACAGGGCTTTCAGACTGATGATCCATTGAAGCCATGATTCACTGTTTGCAGTACTTCAGACTGCAAAACTATTTCTTGCAGTTCCTCTCCCATCAGCATGCAGGAAACAAATGTGGGGTGCAGGACTGTGTGTGAGGACTGCACTCCACAGCTGCAGAACCTCCACTGTGCTGAAGCTTTTGAAAGAGCTGTGCGGAGGAGGAGGATTTTGCAGAGACATCTGAAGGTATCCTAATGATTTTTAGCTTTTGATGTGCTTGGGTTAACCCAATTAGATTCTCAGTACATACAAAATATTAGGAGATCTTTTAATGTTTACTTTCTTTGGTTTCTTTTATTGCCTTTTTTTCCCTCTGTTTGTTTGGTTTTTTTGTTTGTTTGTTTTTCATTTTGCTTAGTTTCTAAAGAGTCAAGGCTTAGATATCTGTATCTCCTCAATAACTATTTGATTTGTCACCGAGTTGGAATTAAAATGGACTTGGGTCTCAAATATATTTGAATTTATTCAGAGGTAAGTTCAATTTTGTGAAAACAGGCAGCTGAGAGAAGAAAGAAATCAAAATTGGTGACCCCCACACTGAAAACTACAAGAGCTGAGCTCTTATTAGGTGTCAGGGAGTTTGTTCAGGGAAGAGAGCAATGTCTGTCAGCACCCAAACTATTATAAAAGCTTCCATCAGAATTCTGTATGGATAGAAAATGGGGGAATCATAGACACATGGTGTAGAGAGCATTGTACCATTGTCACTTCTTTGTCCAGTGTGAGAGCAGGAATGAACCATTATGTATGACTCCTTTCCTTTCTACCTTGTGTTGTCCCAATGTCCCCCAAGCTGCATCCCTGAAATTTAATTCCTGCCTCCCAACTAACACAACAGATGTTTATTAATTCAGATTTGAATTTTGTGTATTTGCCATCCAAACCAGCATTTTAACTACACCCTGCCTGCTCTGCCAAATACATACTGTAAAAAAGCTGTCCTGTGGTCATATGCTATTTGCTCTTTTAATTTGATTGCAGATGTTCCTGCACTCCCCTAAGGCTGGCTGTGTCTCTTCACACTTGGCTTTCATTTGCCTTTCCAGCCTGTATTCATATCAGGAAGACATTTGTCTGAATAAGTGGCACACCCATCCTATGACTGTAAATTGGCATTCTCACTAGTTCTTAGCTTAAATTAAAAGTTGTCTGTTTCTCATAAATATTCTAAAACTGCTTTTCTAAGTTTTACATCTTTATAGAAATAAAACTCTGGATTGTGATGAATGCCTTTTGGGGTCCTTGACACATAATGATCTGGCTGTCATAAAACCTGAAAGAAGAGTATTTATAGCAATATTTTGAAGTTAGAAATTACTACTATTAACACTTCCAGATTACTAAAGAATATGGCTCAATCTGAAGGAACAGGTGCCTCTTGGCAGTGAATGCAATACAAATGATTCCGTTTTAAGCTGCTTTAGTGATCAGAGAATAAACCATTGGGCTCAGAGAGAGAACTGGTGGTCATTCAGTGCACACTCTGTTTTTCCTCTTTCTAATTTTGCAAATGATGTGAGAGCAGATCTAGAATGTTGGAGAGGTATGAAGAATACATGGATGATTGTGGAAGTGCTGGCTGCTCTGGTCACAGATGTCTGTCTTTGGGAAAGGCCAACATTTAAAGCCATATTAAAGGCATCCCAGTAAGTATTTGAATTTCCAAGGCGTTGAGGAACAATATGCACACCTGTGAAGAAAGAGCAAGAACACAACTGACCAAGTGGCTGTTTTCAGGTGCAGAGTCATATTATCATGGAAGCAAAGGGCTGATCATCCATTTCCCTTTGTTTTTTTGTTTTTTTGTTTTTTTTTTAATATGGATGTACCTTGAAAGTCCAACTCTTCCATGACTGAAACTGAGCTTGAGCCATGCATTCTGCAACTCTCAAAATTGTGTTAATCTACATGCTCTGTCTGTGCTTCTGTCAGAGTCTGTCAGCTGATCCCTGTCAGCAAAGAAAACAACCTCTATCTTATCCTATGGTACACATGTTGGTCATTGACTGTGGGTACACTGGCCACAGACCCTCTGATCACTTTCTTCCATCCAGCATCTCTTGCTACATTCCTGTCTTGCACCGCTGTGCTATATCACTGTCTTTGGCTTCTCATCCCAACCTTCTTCCCTTGCTTCATGTTTTCTGACCAGACACCTATCCCTCTCCAGCCTGTTCCTTCCTCGGGTGATTATTTCTTCTAGGTTTCCCCAAAGCAGCAACAGGGTCCAAAATAGTAAATGAGAAACTTGCTGAGGAAAACTACCTCAGTCAGCCCCAGACTAGCACAGAATCATTAAAGGCAGGATCTTCAAAACACCAAGCTAGGAAACTTTATGAAGACCAAACTGATCTTGCTAAGGCTCATAATTCATCCAGACTGAGCTGAATTTCCAGGGTGGCTAAAGCACTTCTGCCAAATTTCATGCTTTTCCTCCAAAGTATGGGGCCTTTGGGACTGTCTAAAGATGAGGTTGCCATTCTTTTTAATGTGAGGAAAACTTATACTTGTTGAAGAGCAAAAGCATTTTGGCTGAAATTTTTATATACAATCTGAGACAATTCTTGATACAAGCACACATGCATCACACGTATCCAGCCTTAGGCAGACACCTGCCATGGAAAATGTGAGCCCTGGTGGCTGAAGACTGACAATGGCATCAGCAATGGAAAATGTGGTCTAATAGCAGGAACTAGAGGCAGCATTTAACAGGTGAGTTTTCCCAGTGCCACCCTAAATTATCCTGCCACTGCAAAACTTTTAAAAGATTCAATGAAGATATTTTTTCTTTGCAGTAATTTTCCTCTTTAAAACCTTTGGCGTGCTCTTGTTCATATAAAATAACGATTTACGGAAATAGAGGAAGTTGAAATCCCACCCATCCTTTTCTCTCCTGGTTTATTTATTTTCCATGTGAGATTAATGAGTTTCCTGCAACAGGGCTAGATCCGCTCACACATTGTGCAGATAAGTTAATATTTATTTCCTTTTCCAAAGGCGAGCAGACACCTTCGTGTTCCCTGTTTTTTAAAAGTGGACAGTACGTCAAACAACACTTAAATCAACCATCCTAAATTATAAAATGTCAGCTTTACTTTGCTGACTGGAGTTAAATAGACTGGTAAATCAGGGTAAGCTGTACTGCTGGATGCTAACATGGAAGCTTAATTTAACTGGCTTCATTTTTTTCTACCAGCAGATACTTTGGAAAGAGCACATCTGCCTATTAAAGGGACTTTCTTTAGTTTAGTGCCTGTCTGGTGTCAGGCTCCACTGCTGTGTGCAGTGAAGCTCACAGAAGCTGGTTTCCTATGGATTTCTCTCACATCCCCTATCCTCCCAGTTCCTTCCTGCAGCCCAGTGCCATTGCTCCTTCCTGCGATGTCTCCAGGTGCCTGAGGGAATCTGCCTCTGGCAGACTGGAGGCGTCCTGGTGCAGCTACACTCGATGGAGCCCCCTCTGCAGTGGGTTCCCTTTGCCCAGCTGGGGAGGCCAGGCATTCATCTCTCCCAGACACAGCTGCCACGTTTCACTTTTGGTCTTTGTCACACACAGGGAAGTGGACAAGTGGCAGGGGGCAGGAAGAAGGGTGGGGAGACGTGATGGGGAGATGGTGTGAATACACATGCTACATTTCCTATTGCCAGGGCTTTATGTAAAAGAGATAAGAAATGCTGTGTATAACTTGGTTCAAGAGGCAAAGGATATTTGTACTGTTATTTAATTTCTTCTTCCAGGGTCAGCTTCAGTGAGCCACTTACAGCTCCTTCCTCTCTCTCTCTAGTCATCACCCTTAATAGCCAAGGAGAAAAATAACCATTCTCTTCATGTATTATTTTAAATTTTCTGTTTTAAAAGGTAAGCTGGACAAGTAATATGAAAAAGTTACAGCTGTCTTAGGCCCTTGAGTTTCTAACTCCCTGCTGTTGAAGTGTGAATCGGGGCAGTGCAGCAGCAGTTGATGGAGCTGTGCCAGGGTAAATGAGGGGAACTATTCCAACCATGTGTGCAAACTCCACCAGAGATTTACTCACCTTCTGAAACCAAAGAGCTGAAAGTGCATTCCAATTTTACTTATCTGCCAAGGCTGAAGTTCAGTAATTCATATTTTTACATTAATAAATAATGAAACAGCTATACCAGAGCAGGGAAGGCTTTGATTAAGCATTTTATTGCAAGTAAAAGAAAAACATAGAATCTTGTGCTCAGGAGCTGGCAGCTACAAGAAGCATGAATGCCTTGGTTCAAACATGTCTGTATATAAAAAAAAAAAAGGGAAAGAAAAAGAAACCTGGGGAGTTTTTCCTCTCGTTTTTCTCTCTTTCCTATGACTTTACAGGCAGTACAATAAGCCTGGCACTTCAATAAGGGAACTGTCATAGATACAACTTTCATTGTCTGTGCTCCCACTGGCACAGATAAAGAGTAAGAGAGCCCCTCACATCACCGGAGCAACATGTCCCTTATTTGACACTCCAGTCTCAGCTAGAATGAATTTTTCAAGGCTCATACTAACAGGCAGTGGTGTTACTACAGCATTACCTGTAAACCTCGTACTTCAGAAGCCTGTGTTTGAAAAGCAGACTTGCTATTCTGAGCAGTGTGAGGACTAAATGTTGCATTCAATACTCACAGAGAGCATTCTGCATGTTCCAAGGGTTCTCTGGACTCAGTCCTTCCACTCCATTAGAGGCAGTGGCAGTTTTGCATCCCTCTAAAAAGGGGCCTCCTCCCTCAGAAACAACGGGCAGGAGGAAATCAGAACACGACAACTCATTTCCCACTCGATGTTTTGAAAAGAAAACAAAGCACGAATGATTGCAGAAGTTCAAAAAGAGGACTGTAAAGTCTTTCAGATTTACCCTGAGGCTCCCAGGAAGAATAAGGTCTGACAGGGCTCATAGCTTTTTGAAGTCAGGCAGGGACTAAAAAAGATGAAAGTCTGTTGTGCCTCCTTTTCACTTTTCCATACTCATCAGTAGCACATGAATGAGAACGAATGGAGCGGCTCAAGAATGTTGCTGCCACAGAGGTACAGGTTGGGAGAGGATTTCTCATTGAGAAAGTATTTTTTTGCAAGAAATACATCGTCCAAATTCCAGAGATACAACAGTGCTCCACAAAGGAGGTTTTAAGTATTTTCCCCATAACAAGCCCTTTAGATTTTTCCTCCTTAATTACCGTTTTTTGGAGGTAAGTTCCCAGGCATTTTATTTTTAAGATTTGAGTGTTGCAAATGAAGATTGATACAACCTAGAAAATCTATTTGCTCATTTTACATCTTGCCAGAGCCTTTGTTTTTAGTAAACTGAAAATTTTCATTAACTTGTTCTTGAAATGGTTACAGTGGACTGTGAGCAGAGCCCACAAGTAACAGGAGGGGGATGCAGTCGGTGAAAAATGAACTCAGGTCAGGAGTTGGTGAACTCTGGTCGCTGAAGACTTTATATATTCTTATGGGACTAGTTCCCATACCTGTTTTGCTTTGAGATTACACTTAGCTAAATTCCTAATTTATGGACTACAGAATGGCTCCATTATATTTTCTCTCCTCCTAGCCACGTCACTCTTGGACTTGCACTGACATACTTTCAAAACGAGATGGACTTTGTTCCCTTCCCACCTAATTTTGTAGCCTACTGACTTACAGTCATTGGAACTGCTGACTTAGTTTTTTTTCAGTTGAGAAGGGAATTAAAGTGGTGGCTTATTTCCAGAGCAAGAGCCCCAGCCTCTAGGCTGTTGCAGAAACCTGTGAGGGTTGAAATGAAAGTTACCACAGTTACTGCTATCTTAGGTGGGAAGAAAGCATGGAGCTGCTCAGTTTGGCAAGGTGGCTGCATCTCTGAACAAGTGTGGTAATAGAAGTTTGGATAAAAATGATGCTCATGTGCCCATAAACTCAGGCACATACACAGGTGTTTTGTGATTGGTCTGTTGGGCTGAGGCATTACGATTTCTCCCAGGGTTTGCTTCAAGCATGTACAGCTTTTTCTTGGACCTCTCCCAATAAGGTTGTCCTGCCACCAAAGTAGTGAGCCTGAGGGTCCTCTCTGCCACTGCAAGCAAGACTGGGTAGTTCTGGCCTCAGCTGTAACAACTTCCCTCTGTTGTCCTCTACTGCATGCCAATGCTCAGGGCTGGAAGCCTGCTTTGCTGTGACTATCTGATGATAGCGGTGCTGGTAGTGGCTCTTTCCACATTTCCAAGCACCAGATTTGAAGACTTGTCAGAAACAGGTGTAAACATTCATTCTCCCTGCAACAGTCTCTAGGAAAATGGACTAAGAGAGGCTTTTTTGCCTGAAAGGACAAAGCTGAAGGTACCTTATGAGAATAGAAAATAGTTGCAAGGCTCCACCTTCATACAGGATTTCTGGCATCCAAAACTTCCCTGGGTCCTCTCAATGCTGGAGGCTATGGTCTCCTGCTTTTCTGTACTGTTCTTTACAGACAAGCAGAAAAAGGAATTTTTCAAACAAGAATTTGTGAAGTTTCTTATACTATCGAGATTTGTAGCAACGTAGATCAAGGTTCATGCAAGGAATGTTTTATCTTATGGTCAGTAGGCAAAAGAATTCCTAAGGGTATATGATGAGATTATTGTGGTGTGGAGGCTGGCAGGTTTATAACTGTAAAACACTGGCAAGGAAGTGCTAAAGGAGGACTTCAATGTGAAATATGAACTTGATTTAGCATTCCCTGTGAACTTAGATTCCCCTAGCTATGTTCTATACTTACTGTAGTGGATTCATACCACAAGAACAAAAAAAAGAAAAAATAAAGTTAAGGAGGAAACAGTGGAAGCTGAAAGAATACTATATATGCTCAGAAGTGACCAGGAGAAAAGAAAAAAAACCCTCTTCCTTTCAACTGGGGCTTCTTCAGAGATGCTGCTTTAGAAGTAAAACGCTTTTAACAGAAATTTGATAATTGCCAATATCCCTTGAAGGTCTTTTCCACTAGCTTCAAAGCTAAAAAGTAAAGTAAAGACTCATGCTTGTCATGAGCTGACATTTATCTTGAGCTCATTTGATGAACAGGCTGAAGCTCCATCAAATGCTATTCCAGTGTGGCTACACATGAGCTACAAGAGCTTTCACAACTGGCCAGGAAACATGGGCAGTCCTGACAAGTTACTGAAGCCAATTTTTGTTCTGTTCAGACCCACATTCCCCTGCTTCCCTGTAAAGAAGTAGGGTATGACACCATATCTGCCACTGGAAGACACATCCCTCTCTCTCTATCCATCTCTATCAGTTCCCAAATGGTTGCACTCATCATCAAAACATTATTCATCAGAAGTTTGCCACATCCTCAAAACATCAAACTTCTCATTTGTAAAACAGAAATTAAATACAGGTGTAATTTACTTTTTTTTTAAAAAGAAAACAAAAGCTTACCTAAAGCAGGATCTAGCTGGGGCTTAGGTAGCCCAGGTTCCTGTCCTACTAGATACTTTCCCAGGTTCCTGTACTGCCACAGATTTTGCTCCTGGTGCAGCGTACAGTTGCAGGCTCTACACATCACAGAACACAATGTGCTGGGCAGCTTTTGCCAGCAGGGAGTGTGATTCACATGCTTAGAAACAGAAAGAAATATTTCCTTCTCCTAACTACTGTAACAGTTTTCCTGATTTAGGCAACAAAGAGAAAATAAGCTCTGCAGATGTTACGAGCAAATATGGACTGCTTCCTGTTTGAATTCCCATTGTCATTTTGCCCAAGTGCTGCTTTCTTGCTTCTGGTGGCAATCACACACTTACCTGAATCATTAGGTGAGTATCGGACAGGAAACCACCCACCTCAAGGGTCACATCTACATCAGCAGTGCTTCAGTTTATTCTGCAGCGGGACACAATGAGATCAGACACCGCAAGAGATGAGGCCTTGGGCCATGGGATGCCTTTGGTCCCGTGGCAGGGAATTTGTGTGCTACAGCTGGGAGGTGTGGGAGCTGCCTGGGGTCAAAGCATGCACAGCCCCTTTGTGCTGATCAGTTCACTCTGCTAGCAGATATACCACATGCTGCTGATCAACACATCAGATGACCCACCCAGTTTTGCAAGAGAGATACAGCAGAGGTGGAAGCTTGTAGCTTAGATGCAAACATCTGTAAAGGTGTTTCACAAGTGTAAGATACAACTGGACGGGTCAGTGACAACAGGATGAGGACATTGTACTGTTTGCCCATTGTCTTGGGAAGAAAGTTTGTGTCTGTATGAGGTGCTGTGGGTCACATGCAGTATGAGGGGAGAGCTTTCTGGCAAGCCAACAATGCAATTTACATCTCCACAAAGGAGAGCAGTGCTCAGTTTTGTGTGGACATCAATCATTGCAAAGAAGCCATGGCACTAAGGGATCAAGGCTGGCACGAGAATGTCTTGGAAGCTCCCCTTCCCCCTGGAGCTGTGCTGCTTGTAGGAAGAAAGCCTGAACCTACAACAAGGTTGCTGTGCAAACCCTTGAGAGGCCTTGAGAGAAACCATGTAGAACCATGAACTCACCATCTTGGTAACCAGAGGACAGATGCAGCAAGTCTGGAATATTCTGTGGACGTTGGGACGCGCACATGAGTCCAGACAGACTGTTCCTGTGCAGTGGCCTTTTGCCCATAAGTTCCTCTCCTCTGGTGTGATCCCCCAAAGATGCTTGTAGCTAAATCTGCAGTGTAGGCTCCATTAATACACTCCATTAACTGGCTCAGTATTGTGTTTACCTTCTGATGATCTGCCCCTGTTCTTGCTGTTTGGAACCTGTAGGATGTGTTCTTGCAGCCATCCTCACAGCCACTGCTTGTTGATAAGGATTTGAGGGATGCCACACAGCTCCTTAAGGATGTCACTAAAGACGACTCTAAGTTAGCAGAGCTGTTCTCTTTATTTGTTCAGTAGGAAAAATAACAAAAGAAGGCAAGATAAGACAGGTAGTGAAATCTCAGATGAAAAAGAAATCCCAGACCTGTGGAAAAAGACCATCCATGGAGCAACACAAAATACTGCAGTTAGGCTGTCTGCAGGTTTAAAACATGATTTGAATCCTGCTTTTCCACTGTCATCAGTCAGCTGGAGGAATGAAACAGCTAGCTGCAAAAACAAGGACCAGATTGTGAAAAGATTTTAGGTGCCTTCACATGCAGGTAGGCACCCATCAGGACTTCACAAGTTTCTGTGCAGTAGAAACCAATTTCATTGAGCTGCTGAACACCTTTAGGATTATGGCCATGAGTGCCATATGCAGTACTACAGGAACTGAGTCGTAAAAGATTAATATTTAACATGTGTGTTCCCTGATCCCAGAAACAGCAAAGAAAGTGTGAAATCAGGAAGGCCAGAGAAATCCCAGACGTCTGCAGGGCGCAGAGGGAAGTAGTACTGCTCTGCCAAGCAGGAGCAGTTTGCTGCTCTGCCCTCATATTTATCTCAAATTCACCATTTGCTTATTATAAACACTGTTCAGTCAAATGTGTCATTCAGGAGAGAAGAATTTGATCTACTTGCAATGCAAGAATTTGTCACTTGAGAGGTGTCTGAATTCCTCGTTGGATTCATTTGCATGTTTTACCAGTCAATCAATGACAATTCTGCCACAAGAATATTTCTCTTACTTCTTAACAGAACTTGTCACTGGCAAGGAGCATCTTGTGTGTGTTTTAACATTGTAAGTGAAAAAGTAGTAATTTACTTCACAGTGTTCACTGAATAACTTAAGCATCACAGTAAAGGATTTACATAAAACATGTTGTGTTTTATTGCCCACAAAATCTAAATATTTTTCCTCTGGGATCAGGGGATGATGAAATGAGCGGTGCTTTTGACAGCAGTATGTGCTGAATCGCTCTTCGGAGGAGCCGGGTCTACCCATCGACTCTAGAGGGAAGCAAAGACAAAGTGGCTTCCCGGTTAGCCCTCTCCCTTGGACGCCCGTGCTTAGGTGGGACGGATGCAGGCCCTGCTGCACGCTCTGCCCTTCCATCGCCCGTTCTGTCTAAAGGTCGCAGGAATTCTGCCCTCCCGGAGTGTCCTAAATTAAATTTCTTACACCATGATGGAGGTGAAAATTCCAAAAATGTAGACAGTCATAGACAAGAGCTCCAGCACAGGCTGCTATGAAATGTTCCACGCTTGTTTTCCCAAATCCAGGGCCGCCCCCTCCTGGCGGTCCGGGCGAGCTGCCCGAGCCGGGCCAAAGCGCACAACGAGAGCGCCGGGGGATTTCCGCCTACCCGGGATGCACCGAACGCTCAGACTGCCCTGCCGAGCACAGAACCTCCACGGCTGCCCTTTCAGACATACTGAGCTTTAGAATTAAATGCCCGAGGCGGCAGAAACACAGTGCGAGTGACAAAATGAATTGTTTAATCTGCCTGCTTGGTAGCAGATAAACGGCAAATCTGATTTTATCTCTTCTTAGCGAAGTGGAAATTATGGGGATGAACAAACTCCTAAAAATAACAGAATAGCTAAAAGCTCTGCTTTCTCTAGAGTAAATGTAGCCCTTTGGGGAAGTGCAACAAATACCATCTGTGTTTCCAAAACTCCAAAGTTAATTTGTTGCAGACATCTCCCTATTTATTGAAAATGGACATATTTTGTGTGACAGAACATCTTGCAATGATGAAAAAGAACCCAAATACTCCCATCCAATTAACTCCAAAGTGAGGTTTACCTGAAAAAGCTCAATTTAAAAGATCACTTTGTTTAAATCAGTCATCAAACCTATCTGTTGGGGGTTTTAGTTCCATACACATATTGACAGCTGTTCACAGAGGAAGCTGAGAGGGGAAACTGTAAAGGAGTTATAACATTTATGACAGATATCTTTTTCTGATTATCAGACAAGAAGTGTAACTTACAAATAGCTAACACCTTGGTGAGGTTTCTTCAGAATGGATAACTCTACAGGCTTTCCTACAATCTGTTATTTTCACTGTCCCTTTTAAGCACTTCTGTTGCTTGCAGTTCATGTTCAGGGTAAGGGAGAATTTAGAAGATATGCTTTTGCATCAGAATGTTTAATTGGAATTTAAAAATAATTCAGAGTATAATTCTGAGATGATGAATGAGTAAATACGTAAATGAGTATGTGCTTTAAAACAGCTTATCTGATGAGAAGCCAGGGGAACCCGGTACAGTACTTCAGCTGACAGCATCTAAACATCTTTATTTTAAACTATGGCTGGAATTGAGCCATGAAATACAGAATACAGATGGAAATGTGGATCTGAATTTCTCCAATGTTTGCTGTGCAGTTTGGGTCTGTTGCAAAGACAGGTTTGGAACTAGATTTTAATCTAACTTTTTTGAAGCATAGTATGTCCCCAAATGTTACCCTGTGAAATTCAAAATAGGAGGCAGCACATGGGAAGCTGAGGGACTCTGGTGCTGTGATTTTATATCTGCTTGCAAAGATTTGTCTGTTTTTTCTTGCACTGCTTGGACTCTGAATGACTGAGAGCTCATCCAAGCATCAACTGCTCCTGTAGCAGCAAAAACCTCATTGAAGAGTTGCTACTTCACTTTTTTTCTTTTTTTCCCCCATACAATTGGGTTATGAGAATACAGAAAATGTGGAGTCATTTGGGCAAGCAATGATGCAAACACGAAGAAGCGAGCCCTGGAAGGCAGCGCTGTGGCAGAGGGGATGACAAAGCCAGGCACTGTCACTGCTGAGACGGGTTCAGTGCAGAAAAATGTTTCTGGAATGCATATGTGAGTCCTTGTCCCTGGCTCTTTGTTTGCGAGCTTAAATCAATACTGCTGCAACAAAGATTCCCAATAAGCTGAAACAAAATAAAACGTGCATTCATGGGAGCATTGCCATTCAAGAGCACACATTTCCCAGTTAAAATGAAGGTCAGTCATAAATTACATCTCTGACTCCCTCAGGATTTCTCTCTCTTGCTCTGTTTTGGCAGTTTAAGACCCCTTTGATATTTGAGCAAGGCCTTTCCCTTTGCACATCTGATCTTGATTACGGTTTATGGCAATGGTAATTCGTTACCTCCCCAAGGCAGCAATTCTGAGAAGGAAAGCGAGTACAGTATAGTTGTTCAGGAGAGAGGCACACTGTACAGTGTTTTAACCACTTCTCCATTTTATAGCTGTGTCTCTTCCCCACAGATTGTCCTTGCACACAGCAACACCATGAGCTCCTCCCATGGGAACACCTCACATCCATCAGAGAAATGACTGTACCTGGAGGCACAAAAAATCAGGTTGCATATTTACCAATCAAAACAGTGATCTCTGAGCAATAAAGTTGTGGTTTGGATACATTTTTAGATGCTGTTTTGTGGTGAACACAGACTAATGAGGTATCAGTAAGCACCAGTTTTCCTTCCAGCTGTAAAGGTCTCAAGGGTTGCCCTCCCCACCTCTCTCTTATTTTACAAAATGAAGAGGAATGTTCTTGCTCAGTTTCAGGAATGCAAGTCTATATTTCTTCATGGATCAACTTTGTGGCAGCCAAAAATACACTGAGGCTTTGCATGAGGGAATGGGATGAATGAAACTGGGGTTTGCACTGCTTTTCTGCGTATGCAAAAGACAGAGGCAAATGTTCCAGTTGAAAGTGTATTGAGAGCATTTGAGACAATGTGAAAGTGGCAGAAAATGTTGGATGTTTATGTGCTTTTTCCCGTCTGTGGTATGAGGCATTTTGAGGTGATTACAATTGCAGTAAGATTTTTTCATGTCAGTGTATAACATACACTTCATTCTTTATTTGCTTTCAGTTTTCTGGCTTGGAACAGCAGTTCCTCGGGTTCATTGAGGATTTTCACAGTTTGCAATGTGAGAGGCTATTGAACATGCCTTTAGCACCATCAAAATGTTTCTGGATAAAATATACTCTTAGAGACTTGGGGGAAGATTACAAAATTATTTAATTGCCCTTCAGGCCCTATAAATACCATCCTGTTAGCACAGACAAGTGATGAATACATTTCTTTCATAAAGGTGACCACAAATATAGTACTGGAAAGTGCAAGCAGCTGGCAAGTTTTGCAAGTTTGATCCTGGTGCCTGGCAGAAACATAACAGGCAGAATTGCTAATGGTATTTTATGTCTTTGTGTGCTTGTATAATACATTTTTAAAAGCTTTAATGTGTTTTTAAATAGGGCCACGTACATTTTCAATGGGACTTCCAAAGTGTAGTAGGACTTTCCAGGGACACAGTGTTACCTTGCCATGAGGATACCAAGGAAATGTGATGAACAAAGGATGTTCATAACATTTTCCCCGGAAGAAGGCAATTTCCTAGCTCATCATACATAAGACTTTCATAAAAGTAATGCAAAACTCCCACAGAGCAGAAGAGGAACAAAGCCCTACCAGCTCTTGCTGCTGCAGTGACACAGCAAACTTGCTTGAGGAGGGAGTCCTTTCTAAGCCAAAATCTGAACCTCTCCTCTATTACTTTAATTAGACATCTAATATTAACTTGGAACATACAACTTGTGAATTATATCACGTGAAGGAAAAAAAGTGTTTATTGCATGTGTTTGTCCATTTTCACTGATATTAAAGGTTGAAGAGAGGGGGACCCTCCAGGCCCAGCCAGCGGGGAGGCCCAGCACTGCACTGCCAGCAGCTGCGTGGGTGCCCAGCCTCCCATGGGGAACACTGGATTAGGAAAGCTCTCCTTCACTGTGCCACTCTCTCATAAATCAGCCTAATTACTCTAATGAGGAGAGCTGCATCCCTCTGCTGCGAGCCCTGCTGGTTTACAGAGAGGGGGAAGTAAATAAAAAGGAACAATGTTGGCTGCTGCTGCAGCAGGGACACAGGGAGGGAGAACAATAGCCTTCAGTCTCCTCCCTGCCACTACCCGGTTAGGAGGGAAAAAGGAGATGGCATTGTGCACACCCCTGGAGTTATTCCAGATCAGGACAGAAATCAGGCACTGGACTTGGCAGCATCTGCTGAAGGAAAAAGCACATAAAACAGAGGGCAGAGACATGTTATTTTCCAGGCTCTGAGAGAATGTTGCTAAGGAAAGAAAAAAGATGGGATACAAGGCTCTGCAATGCCTGTCTGAGCAACCAATGCACTATAAATACTGATGTGCTCCAACAGCAGCATCAAGTATTTACACCTTTGGATTTTTTAACAATAAAGGTGGATTTCACTTTTTGTCTCTTAAAAAGATGTATTTTGGTTCCTCTTCTTGCTTTGTATATAAGCTTTTTTTTTTTTTTGCAATTGCAGAAATTAGAAACTTGTTTTTGTGTAATGAAATCTTATTTACTACATGAATCGCAAAGCTGAGGCTTTAAGCAAACCACAAAGATCTCCATAAAAACAGGAGAGGCAAAATTATGTGCAGCTCTACTCATTGTTGTCTATATTTTTGTCACGCTTTCTCTATTGTCCCCTCTTTATGACGACTGAAACAAATCATTCAGTTCTAGATTGCATTATTATGACACCCACAAAGCCTCCTTGCTATTGTTTGGGCCAAATCAAAAGCATTTATCAAAAATGACTGTGGGATGGCATCAAAATTCATGTTCATTTTGCCAAGGATTAAATTATTTCTATTGTGATAAATTTTTGTGTTAGATGCTAAATTTAAATGTTTTAAAAAATTTTGAAAAATTATACAATTCTGGCAGTTCTTCTGATGTTCTCCTCTCGGAAAAATTCCTCTGGATGTTGTCAGTTGCTTATTCTCTCTTGATCAGAGTTAGTTTTATTAAAATGTTTTCGTCCTGCCCTTTATACAGCATACTTACTTCTATCTTTAGCTTCAGTCTGATAAATTGTTCCATTTCTAAATCACATCTTCAGTCTTCAGCTAGATGTTGTGATCATAGTTTTGGCCTTTCAGACTCCAAAGCAAGCTCTTTGAGTACTACAATCCTGTTCTATTCAGTCACCTTCCCATTTACCTTTCCTGCATTCACTTGCAGGGAATAAATACATTGTGATACTAAGAGATTCCTTGGAGCCTCTTTCAGCCCTGAAATTGCTTGTTCCTCTAAGATTCTTGGTTCTGGGAAGCATCATGTCAGGTTGATACTTCTGACAGAAGACAGGGTATGTATTGCTGCTGCATGCTCTCCTGCTCCCAGGAGTCAGCAGCTCTCCTGCTCCTGTCATCCCACAGGGCTTCCAGTTTCTGCTGGCCTGGAAGCTCCAGAATTCCATCTCCAAACCACACCTTGCTCCCTGACACCTGCAGATCACACTGAGGCTGGACTAAAAGGGGCTTCCCTGGCAGTTCTTAGCAACCCATAATGGCTGTGGAAAGCTGGGTGCAGTTGCTAAAGCTACTGAGAGGAATTTAAATGCACATGTACAGAAAGCCACTTATGTCCTACAGCCACAGATTATGGGTGGCTTTCTTAGAGCCATCATTGCATCTGACTTGACTGCAGTATAGCATGGTGAGAAATTTTCAATAGGACTTTGACCATTACCAGCTTCAGGCACTGAAAAAGACACACATCAGGCCAAGCACAAAGTGTGAGACTGCTGTTAAATCACGAAAAAGGTTTAGAATTATTTACATTTTTATTTCTGAGCCTTTCTACTTGCTTTTGCCCTTTCAGCCTTTTCTTTACAAGAAACAGAAATGTAATTTCAGAGGGTAGGGGGAAGAAAGACAAAGAAAATGCTCTGCTTTCAGGAGCCAGGCCTTTGAGAAATGCATGCAGAATCCTGAATCTTAAAAACCAGAGCAGCAGCAAGCAGTGCACAAGACTCACTAACTTTCAGTGAGTCTTGTGGCATAAAATCCTTGGGCACCTATTAAATTCTAAGTAAAATCTCAAAACTCATTCCAGAATTTTTAAATTATTTTTTGTTACCTTCTTTGCTCTTAGAAGGGCCAAAGCACAAGAATCAAAAGTATACATTTTGAAATCCAGGAACATTGTACTTCAGTTAATTTAAAGGAATTTGTACTCCTGCTAATGAGATTATTTTAACTACAAGTTACACCATAGCTTCCCAATGTACCAATCCCAGTGTAGCAGAGGTAGCATCAAGTAGCTCAAGCAGCTATTACTGATTTAAAAGACACTTAGATGTGGCACTTAGGCACCTGGTTTAGTGCTGGGCTTGGCAGTTCTGGATTAATGGTTGGACTTGACCATCTGGGAGGTTCTTCTCAATTTAAATGGCTGTGCTCTCCCACTACACAACAAGGTGCAGAAGTTTTTTGAAACAAAGGCAAGTTCCATGTAAGGCAATACACAATTTATAATTTAAATCTGGAAAGTCAAGTTACACTTCTCAATGTCTGGCTGTTTCTGACTTTGCCAACACTTGAAACCATAAAATACTTACCAGCTAATCTAAGTTCAAAGGTCATCTTAATGTCTGAGAACCAAGCCTCACTCCAGCTACATCAGTGTGATAACTGGATAAGTAAGACATGGAAAAAACCTTTTACTTAAGAGTTATAGGCAAAGTTTATACCTATCTAAGTAACAACACACTTATATAAGTAATATATAAGATGTATATATAATATACATACAATATAAGTAACAATGTACACTGCTTTATTAAGTTTATTTAAATTAAGTAAAGGAATTTTAGACTGAACAGGTCTGAGACCAAAAATCCATGTTTTGGACAAGCAGTACTCGCAGCCAAGACAGTGCACATAGGAGTGAAGTTACTAAAGTATAAAAAGGTCTGCAATGACAAGCAAACACAACATTTTTCATTTTGTTGTTTCTCTTTTACTTACAATGGCTGCTTGCTTTTAGAATTTGCATTATAAATTTTTTTTAAGAAAAAAATAAATAAAGCTCCCACAGAGCAGCTTTAGCTGCCTCCTATGTGGAACTAGCTTTTCTTGAAGCAAATGACCCCATTTATTATTATTCAATCAGCCCAGTAATGATGTAGGAGGGAGCAAGTTAAAAGAAAAGCCCTCTCACTTGCTCTTGGAGGCAGCCTTATTTGACTCAGACCATGGCCAGCAGTTTTGTCCTTTTGTGATTTTCCTTGCCTATGATGGAGGCCAATACCAGATACTGCCCTGCCTCAGGTTCTTTCACTACATTATCAGAAATTTGCCCTTTCTTTGTCAGAAATGAAACGATGCGCTCTAATAAAACAGCGTCTGATCTGGAGGAGCCACTTTGTCACCAAGACTTTGCTATCAGTAAATAAAAATGGAAACCTTTATGCAAACCAGCAGGACTTTAGCCAGTGGGAAAATAACTGAGTTACTGTCCTTGTTCAAAAGCTATTTGCGTTCCGTCACACCAGACAGCAGGAAAACCAATTGTTCCCTAAAACATTGTAAAGGTCTGTGCAGACACTGTTGGTACCCAGAGACTTCACAGCATGCAGACTTTTAATTGCCTCTCCTTCCTCTGCACACAAAGGCATCTGCAATGTTTATCTCTAGCACATCTTAGTGGGGAATAGATTAGACTGTAAAATAGAGCAGGATTGCAAAGAAAATTGCTGAATACACACAATGCCTTGACATAACTTTTTCCAAGTAGCATAATTGTGCCATACTCTACTCTGTCTTAGCACGTATTTATTAATTTGCAATACAGGTCACACTCAGAGCCTTGAAGAAGACACAGGTGACCTATAACAGCTTCCTCAATGAGATAATTATCTGCAAAATCCAGCACTCT
>VZUA01069662.1:5898-17002 GCA_013401035.1 Horornis vulcanius
TCTTGTGCCACTGCTCAGTTTACAAGGTCTATCTTAGAGCTCTTCTGTTTACCCTTCCTGGATGCACCAAGTCCATCATACTGGGAGATGCTCTATAGCACAAAACAGCACTTACCTCAAACTGCAAGTGTCTTTCCCTATGGAAAGGCAAATCTTTGCTAATATGACAACTCCACATAACTGAGATGATGAAGAGTTGATAGAAGTTTCTTACTCATCTCTGGTACTCATTAAAGCTGCTCCCTCTAGTGCTTATTAAAAGAAAAGTTACTGTGCATAGGTGACATCTAGGAAGGGAAAATTTATTTGGTCGTTCTCATCTCTCTTCTCCATTAAGAGGAACAAAATCACCTTTTCTTTGATGAAAAAAGTAGCTGTTTACCTCAACTGCAGTGCCCTTTTGGCCTGATAGCTTCTGTGGTAGTTAACCAAAATGGATATTTAATTGCTTTGAGTGCCTTTCTGAAGTTCAGGTGATGATTACTGCACCTAGACAAAGCATGCCACAACAACAGGCTCACCCTGCAATCTCCTCTTCACTGCTCTTTCTCCCATTGCCCTTCTCACAGCCTCTGCTCTGACTCCAGGTCTGAATCAAAGATATCCTCCAAACAGCAGTCCCCGGCCAATAAGAAATGTGTAATTTATTAATCCTAAGGCATTGTTTTCCTGGGTCATATTTCATTTCCTCAGGATTTAGGATTAGCCCATCTTCTTTTTGAGCAAAAGATGTTCACCACAAGGGAGGTCAATGGCATTAGATGAGTAACACTTGGCAGGCCAAGATGTTCAGCATGGAGTGGTGTCATCATCTGGGAAAGATGACCCTGCTGCACAAATGGGGGTGGCTGCACAAATAGCACCCCAAAACAAAACACAGAGTAGCCAGGGCATCCTGAAGAAGAGGTGGTGGGAGCTGCTTGTGTGCAGAATTGCAGAGTGCTCGCTGGCAGCTCTGCCAGTGGGAAGAGATACTGCACCGGAAGAGATTGAACTTTATGCACAAATTAAATGTTCTTGCAGTGCTTGGAGTGCCCTGGGGAGGCAGGTAGGTGTGTTAGGAAGACTGTAACTGTCTTATGCTCTCCAGCATGTGCCAGCCCAGCATGTTTTTTTCCCCACTCCCAATTAGTCTAAGACCCTTTGCGTTCGCTTCTCCAATCACTCCTCAAATGTGCATTTCTCCAGCTTCTTCCAGCTGCCCTCTGTTCTTTTCCTAAGTCAGCCATAAGTACTCGTCTCTGCTTCTGGATAGGCAGGGAGGGACAGGTGCCAGTTCTTTATCAGGGTGAACAAAGAGCAATTGCATCTTTGGATCCTCCCTTCTTGGGAAAATGACGTGTTGCTCATCAGCAAACGAAACAGAGCTTTTTCCAGTTCCTGGGGTAGTGGTTCTTATTGGTGCTTAGCATGCCAGATGGGGGCAATCCTAGAATTGTAGACATATTTCTAGTTGGAGAAGACCTTCAAGATCATTGAATCCAATGGGCAGGTAGTTACCTGACGCAAGGAGGTTGACCACTCAAAAGCACAGGCTGCTTTTTGTTTAGAGTATGACTTGGAGCCTGGTGCTGACATGTTCCTGCTCCCTGGCAGCACTGCCCATCCCACAAAAACCAGCACCCAGCTGGAAGAGAGACCACAGGGCATTTGTGTAAATAAGCCCTGGTGCTCTTGGTCTTGGTGTGTGTGTGTCAGCTTTGACTCGGTATGTGTAGGTTATAACCAAGGGGCTGATTGAATTTCAGGAAACTTGCAGTCTCAAAGGCTCTCTCAAAGGAGAAAAACAAAACTAGAACTTCTTTTCCTCAGAAGGATTTTTTTTTTTGGCAGGGGGGGAAATAGTTGTTTTTATGGACTGAGATTTTAATTTTTTTTTACCACTTGAAGAATTGCCTCTCAAAGGGGTTGGCATAGCTCTAACTTAGCTTTGTAAAAGAGGAAAACACTTTTTTTTTCATTCACAATGTGGACTAGGAGCTTGTCTGTATATTTTTGCTGCATGAGGGAAAACGTAATGTTGGTTGACGTTGGGTTTTGTGGGCAGAAAAACATGATTTGAAAAATGCCATTCTCACTCCAGCTAAAAAACATGACCTCAGCAAGTATGCTGTCACAGCTTCAAAATATGTGTGCCTGTAAGCCTTGGAAAATGAATACAGATTGAAATCAGCTGCTGTAGGCCAAGTTTTCTATGGCTGCAGCCGTACCCAGAATGGGCTTTTTTTTCTGAACAAACCATGTAATCTTATTTGTCATCTTTTTGTTTGCATGAAGTCAAATCAAGGCCCTAAAAAAAAATTTGAAGGAAACAAACTATTCAAACTAGTAGACTGCAGATGCTCTTTTTAATAAAGTGATGGTTTCTGTAGGATTGATTCAGTCCTGTCATATGCTTTGTGCTGGCTGGACTTTCTCAGCAGCTGCAACCTAGAGATAAGTCTTTTGTCAGGTTACAGTTGAAATCCTAATTTCAACAATATTTTTGTTTTTCTGATTTAAGTTATTTAAGTGTTAGAAAACTCATTGACCAAATCCACTCTGTCTGAAGACATCAGAATGGCATCAGGAGTGAGTAATTATTGCTGCTGTGATTTGTTGTATTAGCTGGGGTAGCACCTGGTGATCGGCTGAGAGCAGAGCTGTGTTCCCAGGCTGTGCAAACACTCTCCCTGCCTCGAGTTCCATAAATCAGCCCAGCCCCAGCATTGCCTGAAGGTACATAATGGGCAACAACATGGTATGTTAATGTGGCATCTTGAATTATAAGCTTCAGCCAACCTCTGCACGTCAGAAAACTGTTTTAAAAGCTATGCCAAGCGTTTTTGCTTCGGGTGTGCCACTAGAATGACTCTTGGTCTTCTGAGGCAAATAAGGGTTCCTGGGTTGTGTGTATCTGAGGATCAGTGCTTACAGCTTCAGCCTGCAGGATGCTGAACTTGCAGACAAGGGAGTCTGTGAAAGATCAGGATTTGATTTTAGTTTCTGAATCAAAAGATAAACTTGAAAATAACTAAGCCATCATATCCCATCCTGATGTCCCTGTGAGAAAGAAATACATCTGTGCATGTCTGTAGCTCTTCAAACTGTCTTAGGCATGTCCCACTGCAGAGTCACTCTGCACATGAGGTTATTGTTTGCCTTGCAAATCCTTTGTTAAATTGCTGCTTGATCTGGAGGCGTGTTCTGGACCCAAGATTTTGTCTGAGGATCCTTCTTTGCTGTGAAAGACTCTGCATTTCAATCCAGTTTCTCCAGTATCAGAACAAGAGGATGCATGGTGGAAGTCCCTCTGTTGCTCTTTCACAGGGATGATGTTTTCCTAGCCCCTTTCCCCACAGCCAGAACATCTGCCATCCAATTATTGCCTATCCTTGCCAGCTTCCAGCCAGAGCCTGCCTGGAGGAACATCTGCCTTGCAAAGGACTCTAGCTCCTGTTGAGCCTGGTCTTGAAACCCCTGACAAAAAGTACTCCATAATGTCCACACCAAGGCGTTCAGATCCCAGATTTTCCAGGGTGGTTTTCATTATTTATTTATTTACTTACTTACTTTTATTTCAGTCTCAAGATGTTACACAGGAAGATTCGTGGGCTCTCCACAGTGTCCACAGTTCTGGTATCTCTGATCTGCTGGGCATTAGGATGCAGCCTCTCCAACTCTGACCATGTGCTTGGACATGTAATGGTGTCCTAGTGCTGTGGCTGTTCAGCAGTGACCAGGAAGATGAGCACCTCTGGGGAGCATGAGAAGGACGTGCTAGAACTGCGTGCAAGTGCACAGCTGCTTCCTTCATGCATGGAGGAAATCAAGCACGTGTCCCTGGCGTAAAGTCAGAGGAGCCTTAACCCCAAAACTCCAGCTATTCTGCTTGGCCTACACCCTTCCTCTCGTGTTGTGCCAGTGGCTGTGCTGTTGGAGTGGGGCCAGCCATGCTATGGGGGCCTCCTGCCTCCAGGGGGATTTGGCAGCTGTTTGTGAAGCTCCAGGCAGGGGTGGGATATGGCACACCCAGCATCTTCGGAGGCAGCACAGAGAAAACCCCTTTTCCAATCAAACAAGTAGCTCTGGAGGAAAAGGGTCTGAGGGATGAATGTTCTACTTGCAGTATTTGCACTGAGATATTTTAGTTGTTATTTATCTCCAAGTCAGGGGTGAGTCAGCCTGGGATGTGGCTCAGACCACCTCCTTTGCAAGCCTTCAGGGAAGTGAGAGAGCACAGCCTGTGCTCCACTGTGCCTCTTACCAGTGTTACACATTTTATTTTGCAATTTTTTGAAACCCTCCAAGTTGATGTTATTTTTCTCCCCTTTCCTGTCTCTCTAGTTTTGTATGGAGCTGAACCAGCCGACGCTGCCAAACATCCGCAAGTGGAAGGGCCCTAGAGGATGTTGGAAGGGTGTTGTTTCCGAAAAACCCTCAGGCCAGCTACACAAGGTACATTAATCCCCAAGTCTGAACTTTGGCTTTGCTTTTCTCACCCCCCTTCTTACCAAGGACATATTTTGAATATTTAAGGCAACAGTTTTTGCAAATCCTTTTTGGCAAGGTTTGCATTTCTTGTTTTTTAAGCTGACTGTTCCTATAGCTTTTAATTTGACTGCTTTTAATTTATATTTTGGAAGAATTGTGGCAGAATTGTAAGGAGGAAGATGTGTGTATGCATATTTGGTGTGCAGGTTTTTGGGAGAGGTGGATAAAAGCAGTACAGATATATAGATTAAAAGCCATGCATTTGCACAATGTAAGAGTCCTGAGTTGTTCCTCTGGCAGGCTGCAGTACTTCTGACATTTTTTGTGCAAGTCACCCGGACTTGCTCCCTGGTGCTGCACTGGGTGGCATTTGGAAGGGCTTCCCATTTTCCTAGTTTGCAAGTGAAGAGTCTGCAGAGGAGCCCTGCAGCCTGCCATCCTCACCTGGAAGAGTTTACCTTGTGTGCTCCCCAGAGTCCTCGGCACAGGTTTAAAAAGCTGTGGACTCCATTTGAAATTTGCACTGTGCTGCACTGTACTTTTCCCTGCAGCATCTTCTGCTCTGGGAATATATATATATACACACACACACACACACATATATATGTACTGCAAGGAGGTACTGATTTATTGAGATGGTGACAGTTGCACCTGCCTACCCTTGACAATATTCAAGGTGTAGCTGCACTGGGCTGGACATCCCTAACAGTGCCCAAAAGCAGTTTCTCCCAAGGCAAATCTCTCTTTTTCACCCTTAAGGGTGCTAATGAGTTTTCAGAGCAGTGTCCTCCTCAAGCTTGAGCCTGTTGTTGCTGATTAGGGTCATTCTCATGGTGCAGTTTTTGCGGTGTGGATGATGTTGTGGGTAGAAGCAGGATCTAAGATTTGTCACATAACAAGTAGTGCCTGTCAGCACATGGAGCAGTCTTCAACAATCTATTGATCCAGAATGATCTGTTCTGAGGACTGTTGTTACCAAATATGTGGCTGCAGTTGTGTCCTAGAGCCATGTTGCTTAGAATCCACGTCTTTATTTTGGCTTTTCCAAACCAAGTTGCATCACCTTTCACTGGTTTTGGACTGATGTTTTAGGAGGTGCACCTCCTTTTATTGCCCTTCTGAGAAAAACCCAAGAATGAGGGAAAAATAAACCCAAACAAACTAAAATCCATCACCTGAGCAGCACAAGGATTGCACTCTAGCTAGACAGACACAGAGGGTCAAGAAGGGTCTGGAAAGATAAAGAGTGTCTGAATATGTCTAAAGTTTAATATAATTCACACTTAATTGTGGTGCAGAGTGCAGATGCCCTTCAGGACATTTTTATTCCTGGCTTGGAGTTTTCCTTTAGGATCTCTTATTAGGCCGGATAATTAAAACACTAATTATAAATAGTTTTGCAAAGTTGTCAAAGTTGTTCTCTCCATTTTTTCTTTTTTTACCAAGAATTATTAATAAATGTCTCAGAATTTCTATTTAAATTCAGATTCTTTGGTCAGTTCTTTCTTGAGCTGTACTGCCAAAGACAATAATGGCAGCTTTGACTACAGGCTGAGTAAATAAAAATGATCATCCATCTCATTTTATAGGGCTGTAAGGGTGCGTGGTTCCCAAAATTATGGGAGAAATGTTCAGCCAAACTAAGAACAGAAATTTTATCTACTTGAATCTTCCTTTTAGCTGCTTTAACAGGAATCGGGCTGAGCTGGAGAACCCTCCACTAAGCCAAAAAGCCTCTTCTGTTCCTGGGGCTGGTTAGTGAGTCTGTTAGGTTTGAGCACCGTGTAAACAAATGCAGTAAGGTAACATGGTGTAACTCCAAGAACACAGCATCTTTGGCACAAGCTGATTTTGGGATGCTTTGTAGGGGTCAACAACATAAAATGGTGGATGGTGCTTCTGGTTCGTGCTTGCATACATCCTGAGCATTTCAACCAGGCAATGACTTTTGACTGCCGCATTGATACGAAGTCTGGAGCCTGGAAATAGCCAACAGCTGTTGACAGCAGTTTTATTCTTCCACATCTTTTCCTGTAGCAGTCTTTAGACCTAAGGCTTCTTACTGGTAAAATAATTTTGTCAATATTTTGAAGGTGAGTTATCAAAGGAGTTACCAAAGAATTTTAACCAACCTTCCCCCTTTCAAGGTTCTTGGGAAGTTAGCAGAGCGGTTAACACTTTTTTATTGCAGCTGAAATGGAGAAAACTCTTCCTTGCAATGGATTTAACTATGATTTGCTAAGGGGAGTGGGTTTGAATGATGCCAAGGAAAATGGTGTCTGGATGATGGGAGAAGAGAGTGACAGTCTTCAAATTAGATACTGCTGGTGGTGCAACAGCATAGACAGTTTTCTGAAAGTGCCCGTTCCACATCATGAAGTAATCAGGAAAAAAAAGCCCATCCAGGATCATAGAAGCAGAGCTGAAAGGAGCAGAGATCTGAGCATGAAACATTCAAGCTGGAAGAGAGACAGATAAATTGACAGGGCTGAGAGGTCTAGACCAGGTTTCATGCCAAGAGACTGAAAGAGCCCAGTTATTTTTAGCTTGGGGGTGAAAAAAGTCTGTGAGCTGGTGTCGAGCCTGAGGGAAGGACCAAGTGTGAACAGTATCACCTACTGCAAGCCCTAGCAGTCACCCAGTGAGACCTTAAGGCACCAAACTCATGGTTAGACAATTAATCATGTGGGTAACGAACTATCTCATTACTGACCACGCTCAGAGGTATCCAATGCTTTGTCTGGAGTAGGAGGAAATGAGGATTACATCAGCCCAAACACGCATGCGAGAGGCAGCAGCGTCCTTCACCCCTGCAGTGGTCTGAACATGTAGAAGATAAAGCAGATTATTAAATCCTTGGCTTTACTGGGGCAGTGCTGGAATTGACTGGGTGTCCAATAGCCAGCATGCAGGTGTGAAGGGCTGTTGAGTAGAGTGATGTGTGCTTCAGCTTGGCACACTCACTCCTCAGTGAAGTCAGCGGAGCTTCCCAGGAAGCATTCCTCCCACGTCTGGTGGGAGTTTTGGCAGGGGTGAGATGAAGAAGCCTTTCCACTTGTCCGCTGTATCTTCCACTGATAGCCCAGGAAGCTCTTTCTCCTTTATGCTTGGGAATGGCCAATTGGGCTTCCTGCCTTCAGCAGGCACCATGCCTAGATATGGATATGGATATAGACATAGATATATAGCTATAGCTATAGATATAGATAGATATGGGGCTACATTTGGACAGAATGTTTTGTTTTTACCATCTTGTGACTGGCATTTCTTTTTCTTTTTTAATTCCCAGGGAGTTGAATATTCTGGCTTCCTCTGGGATACAACAGCTGGCATTGAGCTGAAAGATGCCTCCTCTCAGGAGACTGCACAGACCAATGGCAATGGGAGGCACTCATATCCTCATCCATATCTTGCACATTTCAAGGTAACTGCCACAGTGCCAGTCCAGCCTTTTTACTAAAAAGAATTTGGCTAAGATGAAAAGAGACACAGCCTTCTCACAGATAAAAATTTGCATGAGCCTCTTACCCTTCTCATCTTTGTCCCATGGATTGATTATAGATAGGTGCTTAATGCACCTTAATACATGCAGTAGTTCACTGCAGTCAGTCCTTTCCCTTGCTCCTGTGGGAGCAAACCCTGCTGCAAGGGAGTTTTTGAGAACCTGAGGGTCAGTGGATCCTCAGTAGCAGCCAGGTCACAGGGTTGGGCTTCTTGTCAGTGCCACAAAGCGGGATGAGTGCAGGGAGAATGGAGATATGTGTGTGTATAAGGCACAGTGCTCCAGTGAGACTTGGGCTGGCCTATCTTACGTTGCTGTCACACTTCAGAGTTTCCATTTTCAAGCTTTTTCACTAGGGCCAAACTTTTCTAAAAGAAGACCATCACTTTTGGAACCATATTCTTGGGTATATGCTGGAGCAAACATGCAAGCAGAGAGAGCCCATCTCCACACACGCTGTAATGAAAGGGTCCAGTTTAGGGAACTTGACATTTCTGGTAATGCTTTGACAGAAGCATTAATTGAACAATTATTAATAAGTAAAGTATTAGTAATTAATTGATCGTACAAATAGGTCCAAGTGAACAGGAGATTGCAGGGAGCCAACAGCTCTTTCAAGGTACATTAAATTTCTTGGTTAGTCTCTGTGACAAGCCAGGGCTAATCACAAGACAGTAGTAATTAGCCCCTGTAATGATCCTGACATTATTTGTAGCTTATTGACAACTGGTTTTGCATAAACTGATTTTCCTAAGCAGCTGACTTCTTTCTGCAACTGCAGTGAAAGGGAGCTGTTTGCTAATGCAAACCAGTCTCCCCAGAACTGAGAGGGTATGAGGTTATTGCACACAGAGCTGCAAAATGCAAATGCCTCCCTCCTCTTCCTCCCCACTTATGGCAGAGTGAGTCCTACTGCCTCAGATCTACAACTGAAAGTACTGGGAACCGGCACGTGGTTTTGCATTGTGACCTCGCATTCCGCACACGCACGGCATTGATTCCTCCTCCTTGCCCCCCCAGGTTGGAATGAATGATCTGACCGTGGTTAACCTTCACCTGGCCTTGCCACCCTCTGCAGGAGAGAACACCGGGAAGAACCACGACAGCCACAAACTGGCAGCCTGTGCGCAGGGTTTGCAGGAGACTCTGAAAGGTAAGGCAGGGGGTTTCCTGCCAGCTGTCACGTGCACACTGTCTAATTCAAAGGGATTTTTAAAAGCGCAAACTTTGTCTCAGTGAGCATTTCAGAAATACCCTTATCAGCCTGACAATTGTCTTTACCGATATTTGTGTGATGCATAATGTGACAAATGTGCTTTTCCCTTGCTCATTGTCTTACAGTCTTTCCTAATTAACACAAACAGCACAGGAGATCTTACTGGCTTTGACACCATTTTTTCAAATCAAATTCCTTCTGTTTTATGCTACTGTAACAGCAAGTTCTGCTGAAGGAGAGAAAAGTCACTGGAGTTGAGACGCTATTTTAAGTGCTTTGTGGAAATGACAATTACCTGATATCAGAGCAAAGCTTAATTATTTTTTTCTTCCCAGAGAATAAGGTTCTATATATTTAATTTTTGAATAATTGGAAGCTCTTTGAAAACCCACTGCAAATTCGCAGATTACTGCTAATGAGAAAAAAGAGACCAAATCCTGTATTGGTACCTGGATGTAATATGTAGAATAATTTTGTTGATTTCAAATATGTTGCTCTGGCTTTACACCAGGATGAAATGACACCAGAATTTAGACCTGAGCTTGAGCAATGAAATAGGCAGCTGGATTTCTTTACTTCATTTCTGTGAATTTGCTTTTTACTTTGAAGTTTGCGAACTATGTTTAACTTCCTGCGGAACAGAACAAAGCAGCTTAGATTCTAAATGTTGCTGATCCTGTTATAGGAACAGAAAAAGTCTAGCCCCTTGTTTACTGCTTAAGAAAGATATGAAAGGGTTTAAAGGTTGTTCATGTGATGATTTTCAACTTGGCTCAGCTCAGCAAGGTTGGTCACTTGGAAGCGTTAATATCCTCCTTGTATAACTCAAGGTATTTGCAGTTTTTCTGCGTGTTCTATTGTTGTTCCTTTTGATCTGCAGAAGCCAGTCAGAGCTATTTTAAGTGCTACTGATTTAAGTATTTGTCCACGTACTTTAAAATTGGAAAGGATGAAGGTAAACAAAAGGATCACTTGTTTAATCCCCAAAGGCTGAACTGAAACATGGGATAAATGTGTAGCTCTTCTGAAGTCAACTGAGCTGCACTTCCACTGCATCTAAATTTAGACTAGTGGTGTTCTCTTTATTTCATGTTTTAATTTTCATATGGCAGGCATGTCAGTGGAGCATGCTTGTTCTTGGCTTAGTCTTTCACAAAAGAAGAAATTCACATTCCTCCAAACTTGTGGGATGCAGGTGTGGTCTCTTAAGGAAATGGTAGTGCACACATGTGACTTTGAAGTACTGAATTACCCTGCCAAAATGAATTTCATGCTTAAAATTACCACCATCCTTCAATTTCTTCCAAATTGGTCCACAAAATATGATTTGTCTGTGGGAACTGGAGTAAATATGAGTTTCTGTTCCCATTTTGCTAACAGATGCCTCTTCCATTATCTTTTATTCTTACTAAGAGGCATGTGGGCATTTGAAGAACGTTGTTTACTATCCACAGTTTCCCTTAATGCAGGGCACAGTGGTATCTCCATATTTCTCCCATTAGATTGGTGGGCCCTGGTTCCTTTTTCCCTCTCTTTCTTTTTTCTTTCATCTGTACTGGAGAGATGCAGTGGATGTTGGCTGCTCATAGCTAACTCTTTGCAGCAGCTCTTCTGTCTTCTCTCAAGAACTCCCCCAATTTGTCTTCAGTGTGGTGACCGTGGGCAGCACACAGATGTTATTCTGGATGTCCTGGTAGCGGCTGTACCCAGGGACCAGGGTGCTGGGTGGATTGAGAGAGTCCTGAGGGGAGGAACTTGCAAGTGCTGGTGGATGAGAAGCTGGACATGACCCAGCCATGAGAAATTGTAGCCCAGAAAGTCAGCCTCATCCTGGGCTGCACCCAAAGCAGCATGGCCAGCAGAGCAAGGGAGGGGATTCTTTCTCTCTAATTTGCTCCTGTATAACCCCACCT